>JAKCPI010022058.1:0-17527 GCA_023213315.1 Euborellia annulipes | reverse complement strand
TGCGAACGACTTAGCGTGCGTTCTGATTTACCTGGTACAGTCGGTGTCTGAAAGTGCCTGATGTGCCACCGAGAGTGGAGCCTGGACCTTAGGCAAACCAAAATGCTTAGCCATCATAGGTAGCTCTTCCCCTACAGTTGTATTATTTAAAGATTTTGGTTTACTAACCTTAAGACTCCACCCTCGACCATATGTGGCACTTGTGGCGCCCCCTGTACTATCAATATATATATATCGACACAAAAAAATTTGGTGTGAAACAAATCCCTCTACTTTCAATTGCAGAATAAAAATGTTAAAAGTTGTGTCCTGTGTGGTCACAACAGACTTTTTATTTGTGAATTAAACAAATTAACATAGCATCGAATTTTAATTAGTGGTCAGATCTGTATTAGACTATGATTATAAAAAAAAAATGAATGATGCCAATCTGAAAAACAGTAAGAATAGCCCTATTTTGTTGAAATTACGTTTTAATTCTTATCTTGAATTCCACCTTCTGAATTTTTATTTCTATTTTCTATCTAGCTGCTTCAATTTCTATTTTCGCTCGAGCCATTTTCTCCTGACTTAATCTAACCAAAAGAAAATGTCTTTTTTTATGCAAATTGCATCATTTAAATTTTTCGTAGTATAAAGTAATGCATTGTTAGAATATAACTTGGAAATTGTTATTTTCCAAAATATTGATCCAATTTTAATTTTATTTTAGTATGATAATGGAATATCAGATTTTATATTAATGTTTATAAAGTATAAAATTTCATTTGTCCATACTTACTTAGATTTTGGAAATAATAAATAGGCTACAATGAAAATATTATAACCGTAAAATTCTTTTTGAGTTTTATTAAGTTCATGTTTGGAGGTCAGGTGCAGACAAAGGAAGCAATTTTTTTTTTTTTTTTTTTTTTTTTTTTTTCTGGGTAGGGGAGAGGAGGGGGGTACAAAAAACGATCTTTTTTTTAGAAAACGGTTTTTCTAAAACCTTTCGGGACTTAGAGAATAATTAATGAATAAGTTATTCTAAAACGCTTCAAAATTTACAATGGTTTTTTTTTATAGTAATGAATAACTGACTCCTCAGCCCAATGGCCTCCGGCCAAACGGGCAAAAAATAAATAAAAAAAAAAAAAAAACTGACTCCTCTTTAAGGGCAAAATATAAAGTAGCAAAAAAAAAAAAATAAAAAAAATAGTTGGAAAATAAACGAAGATAATGCAAGTAACGAGAAAAAAAGTAAATTTTACAGTGGGATGTTCTCAAACATTTTGCCCTGTTAAATTTTAAGAAGCAAAATTCCATACCCGTTGGTAATATATTTTTGAAAAAAAGAAAGATACACAAAGAAGGGAGCAAGAGCAGCCAAAAATCAAAGCCTCCGATTTTACTGCAATTACCGAGACGTTTCGGGAAAACTTTATTCTCCAATCATCAGTCTTTCAAATTGCATTTGTCCCGGAGTTGTCAAAAGGGCACAATACATTTATTATGTATTCTGTTTATGGGTGAGTCACTCATTGACTTGTTTAGTGCGAATGATGTAGTAAAATCGGAGACTTTGATTTTTTGGCTGCTCCTGCCCCTTCCTTGTGTGTAAATCAACAGCAAGTACTTCATTGGTTATTTAAAGAAAGATATTTTACACTCAACATCTGTATCAATTAATAACAAAAATTTTATTATGATTAATTAATTATTAATTGACAAGTATTGGGAATTCGAGGCCTTAAGATTCATTCTCTCAAGCTCCTCATTAATTGTTGATAATAACAGCCAGATTATTTTTTATCGAATTTCTATAAATGCTGATAACATTTTTATTGAAATATTTTTATTCACTTATATTTAATTTATTCTAGATGCTTTTCCAAGGTGAAGGACGTTCACACATTTAATTTTATATAAAACTAAATTTTATTGACTTGGAAAAAAAAATAAGAGAAAAATCAAAAGGAATTCACATTTTATATAATTAATTAATTGATTCTTTGTTTTAAATTTCTCAGAATTACAGTATATATATAATTTGACTTTGACACGTTCATTATTTTAAAAGAGAAGCGAAAGGGAAAGATGACGTCATGAATAGGCAGGCATTCATTGTCGCATAAATTCGATAGCGTTTTATATTTAGTAATGAATGGCTCTAATTGAGGACCTCGTGGATTGGAGGCATATAATAAGTGACAGCCTTGCAATTCTGGAGACTCACTTTCAAAACTCACTTACAAATGGGATATTATCATTGTAGAAAATTATATTAAAGTGGATTTACCTCAATTTCTATCTTTACGGGAACTTTCACTGTTGTGAAAATAAAGTGAACAATTCGCCCTCGACCCCTGTATCTGATGGTTAGAGATGTTGACATTGACTTTATTAACATTTCCAATTATCTAGTGTCCCACTCAAACGAAAGTATTTATACAAAACAAATGGATACATTTCATTTGATTGAATACAAACTACGTAGTTGCCAAGCAACCATGTGGTAAGCTCTAAAATCCAATTAAAATATACCTAAATTAAACAAAGACGTTACTCTTCCAGTTGAATATGTAAGCACTGTATGGAAGAAGGCCAATTAAGGGATTTTGGTGTGACTGGTCGCACGCAGAGTACACAACTTTCTTTTACTTCGGTAATTGAAAGTTGTGCTTTGTGCTTGTCACAGCAGATTTTTTTGTGTCGACATATATTTAGTTTCCGGCAGTAGCACTACATTATAAAATGTATAAAGATGGGAAAATATTTATATTTTGTTACCATGGCAACTATTTCTCCTATCTTTCCTATGAAGTACAAAAGTAGAGTGTTATTCAAACAATTTTGAGGGCAAAATGAGGATGTATAATACATTTTAAAGAGCATCTAAAAAATAATTGATATATGAATTTTAATCAAAATCATTAGGGCAAATATTTATTTATTGAGTTCCACCCTTTCCCTTATTATAGAGATTTTGAGAAAATAGAAAAAACCGAAAAAGTACATCAGTAAAGTACTTTTTGGCCGATTTTGTTGAAAAGCTTCGTGATCCCATGGGGATACCTAATTTAAAGATAAAATTTCAACCTTCTAGCTCTTTTAGTTACTTAATAGTTGTGTTTAAATTATCATATACTGTATATAACCAGATAATAGCTCCAAAATTTGTTACCTCATTATATTGACTTCATCCAGCGGATTTATAATTTGTGTTAATAATGAAACTACTGTATTTATCATCTGGACCTTACTTTTTAACTTAAATATTAACAGTGCCGGATTTACACAACTAGAGGCCCTAGGCCAAATTACCTGTGTGGCCCCTTCCTAACGGGGGGGGGGGGGGGGGGCGTCCGGAAAATTTTTTAAAACTAGGTACCAGGAGATTGATTTTAACGCTATTTGAGCCCTTAAAATGAGAAAAATATATTTTCTTTGAATATATAATTAAAAAAAAAAAAAAAAAAATACTGACGTTTGCGGCCCCCTCTAGCCTGCGGCCCTAGGCCGCGGACTAGTCGGCCTAGGGGTAAATCCGGCACTGAATATTAAGAATAATTTAATTGTAATTTGAAATATCCCACGAAATATAAAATGATAATTCTGTAGACATTTCTACTTTTTTTTTTCGTGATCACTTTATGCAAAAAATTATTTTATAATCAATGAATAAAATATTTATAATTTTATGACATTTTTTAATAAGTTTTTTTGTTTGTTTCAGGTAAGAGTCAACTTTTGCTGTTAATTAAAAAATTCCAGCTTTCCTTCAAACGTAATGTATTACCACCATATACATATAATATTTATTTTTCCTCCTTGCTTAAAGAAAAAAAAAATTTTATATAAATATTGAAAGATAACGTTATCGTTATATTTATAAAAAAAAAATTGATTGATCTCAGGATTCTATATCTTTTATAGAAAGGCATCAATATTTCTATTGATTTATATTATAAATTTCACTTTCCACAAAAAATTGGTATTTATAGATAGATTTTCGATATATGAATTTCACATAGTAAGATGAGTCAAAGAGGCTGCTTGTTCGCTCTGCAAGGCACAAAAGGCTTTCGCAACTATTAATATTATTAAAAGGCTATCGTAATCTCTTAGTTTGCCATAGAAGTCAGCATCTTAATTGTTTATTCATTTTTTAAGACACGAACACGAATAACACTATATTAGGAAGTTGTTTGCATTTTAAGCTTGTTCTTATGGTGATTTTCATTTAATATTAAAAAAATTTTTTTTTAACGACGTCGATGAGAGAAGTGGCTGTCCAAAGAGAGGTTAATATTAGATTAATAGGAGAGTATGTCAGCCAAACATGATAGCCTCTAACCCGAAACGTTTTCTTTTACTGTGATTTTCATTCTAAAGAGGTTGTTTGACTGACATCCTCTCCTATTAATATTTTGCACACTTATAGTTCGTTTAGTTTTTTTTCGGCAACGGAGGCCATTTAGACTCCATCTCTATTTATTTTAATTTATTGGTAGCCAATTAAATTGAAATAAATTTTTGTTGCATGAGACGAAACCGTGACCCTTGGTACAGAAGGCCAGCACGCTAGCCACTACACCAATGCCCGAGGGCCTAGTCCGTTTAGTTGATTAGATTTAGAAAATAAAAATCTGATATAGGAATTTTCACCTCTTTTTTTCACTTTTATAAATATTTCTGATTTACCATAATAAGTAGAGATAACTGTGATGATGTTGCAGTCAATGAAACAAAAAATTATTTTTTAACAAGTCGACGTTTCGAGCACAAATTGGGACACTTCAGAATTTTTGAAAATTGTCAATGCCTTAGGTTTTTATGAGTGTTTTATTTAAATGGGAAAACAAAAAAATGATCTTTTTCCATATGTGTGTGAATAGTACTGGATATTTGTTGCTATTTGAGCTCTATTGGTTAAAATTATTTAACATTTTATTGTTAAATTTTAGAAAATAACATTTTAACAAATAGAACTCAGAAGATATCAATAAATATATTATACTTTTTAATTGATAAAGGAATCAGGATGTCACAGCGACTCTTATGAAGGTGGGTGTTTATAAAAAAAAATTTTATGTAAATTAAAAAATTATTTTTAATTTATTTAATTTTTATTTTCAGAGTTTTGGCCAACCAATCCATGTACATGAAGGTTTAAATCCTCAAAGAATCATTATCAGGGCTTGAAATGCGAAATAAATTACAAAATTTTTTATAATATTAATTTGCGTTACAATCATTCGACGGCTATTGGCTTTAAAATGAATTTCTTACATAAATAATTTGTCATTTACTAATATTGTTAATTATCTTTATGTTTTCAATAAAGTGCTAGTCTCAAAGGCGTAGCCAGGGGGGTGCTTTTGGGGTTTTAAACCGCCATCCCCCATGGAATCTAAGCCATGACTAGATATATAAGCTCTATAATACAAAAAATTTGATAATTTTTGATTTTGATTTGATTTTTTACAATTTTTCAATTGTATTGTATTTAAAAAAAGAAAACTCTTTTCTGGTATTTTTCCTAGATTCAAATTAGTTAAATCTTACTAAATAATCTTCCAATTATAATGTAAATAATATATTTCCTGTAGCAAATTTTTTTTTAAATATACACCGTACTTTAAAATTTATTTATTTCCTTAGACTTCTTATTCTGCCTCATTACGGGGCTATGCTACCAACTTTTGTTTTAATTTTTCTTTCAATATTTTTTAAGTAATAAAAAAATGGCGGATATTATAATTTACCTTAACAAAAACTTAAGGATTTTAGTTATAATTATTAAATCGTTCTCTCACCTAATTTAACTCATAGCATTATTATATATAATCCCTCAATGGCAAATGTATTTATATTAAAGAATTTTTTTAAGTTTCTTAACGTTGCTCACTATCTATTTTAAAATTTACTGTGTGATTCAAATATACACCTTCAATCAATTAAAAATTATATCTACACGAGAATCCTTAAATCAGCGTTTTCCAAACTGTGAGGCGCGGACTAATCTGAAGGGAGGCGAGAATATTGGCCACAACGAGCAATTTTCTAAATGACTGCTAAAGTTTTATAATTTAATAAATTTTTTAGAAATAAAAATTTTTGTTTGTATTATTTTATAAAATGAAGGGGAGGCGTCATACGATTAAATATTTTTAGGGGGAGGCGTGGTAACATAAAGTTTGGAAACCACTGGCCTTAAGTAAGACTCAACTCATTCTAGAAAATTATACTCTGTGTAAATCCCAAAGCCGGATCCAGGGAAGTTTTTCATTTCAGGGTTTTAATTTTTTTCTTACTAGACGCGAAGCTCGCCGAAGGCGATAGCATTGTTAATTATTTTATTTATTAGGATTGGATAAGGGATTGAAAAATTGAAAAAAAATGTTTTTTAAATTTATTTTAGCTAAATCGAAGCCAAAATAAATAGAAAACATTCAAAAAATAGCGTTGATTATTATTTTGATTAGGCGGATGAAGGGTTGATTATTTAAGAAAGGCCTTGGAAAATTCCAAATCACTTGTTGACATTCTTTTCCAGTTATAAATATAGTTAGATTAGAGCAAAAAGTATTTTTTTTTACTTTTAATAAAAAGGGAATTGCTATGTCCATCTATTTATTCCTATTCAGAGAGAGTCGAGTCTCTCGTTCAGTCGAGTGTGTGGCCGGGTTGCAGGCGCTGCTGTCTTTTTTGTGTTTAAAGTGAATCAAAGTGAATAATTAATATAGTGAAACCCACCCTGACCTCACCGTCAACCAGCACACCCTCTTGAGAGTCTTATTAAAGGTAATTATTATTCATTTTATCTTTGAAAAAAAAAAAATGATAGAAACAAATAATTTGGCTGCTAAAAACGATTCTTTTGATTTTGAATTTCACTAAGGGTAGAGGGAGAATATAGGCTGTTGAAAGGGGGAGGGGAGAGTGTAGGTGTCATTGAAAAAAAATTAGTTTTTTATTTATTTATTTATTTATTTTTAAACACACTTTTTTCCCATTCACACTCACATGCATACAGTCTTTCCGGCAACTCAGGCCATATAAGACTTTATACGATAACCGTTATTAATTAATAATATACATAATGGGGGTCCAGGATTTTCAATTTAAGCCATTTGGTATCCATTTCTGACTGCCAACAAAGGGGTTCGAGCCTGAGGGCATTTATTTTTTTTTATCTTTTCTTAAGTCACCATTATATTCTTTCTATATGGCCTATATTTTTGTTAATCAAATTTCTTTAATATACTTTACACAGGGGTGGATTAAGGGTTGAAAATTAAAATAAAATAATTTCAAAATAAAATAAAAATTTATAAATGTATTGAAATTATTTTGAGAGTAATTTCGCGGTGAAGGCTCTCATTTCCTTAAAGGGGGGAGGCATTAACCAAGGGGTTAATGCCCCATCCCCTATAATGCTCAAAGCTATTCATGTTTTTTAATACTTTTACTAAAAAATAAGTGCATTCCGTTTGAGTTAAAATTTATATTCAATATTTAGCAAAAAAAAGGCTAGTGGGGTAGAAGCATTTTAATGTCATTCTAAAATTTCTTATTACTGGGGCGGAATTAATTTTTGAAGATTTCGAAACTTTATAAACAGATAATAATAAGTTAATACTGGGTAACTTAGGAACCCCTCGAGTCCCTTGCAGAATTTTGTAGGGATTTTTTTATTAGGTAGAAAAGTAAGATATGATTAGTCCACTTAGAATTTTACTGGGGTGAGTTACCGCATCTTTTTGTATATAGAACTAATCTCAATTCGGATTTGAATTTTACTTTCTCTTACCAATATGTATAAGTTAATATACATAGAGATAAAGTATTGGATTCATGTCAAAAATACTATGTCGAAATTTTAATGGATATACACGTTTTGAGGTCCCCTGAATCCAAAAAAGTGGTTTTCGCGACATGTTCTGTCTCTGTGTCTGTTTGGGTTCAATTTAAAGCATGAAGGAATTGGAGGTTGAAATTTTATATTTAAGTTAATCACCCTCCTAGGGTGTGAAAATAAGATTTGAGAAAAATATTTTTCTTCACGAATGAAATTTAGAAAAAACGAAGCCAGAATTTTTTTTTAAATATATTTTAACAGCTTACGTTTCGGCCTTGGTCAAAGCCATCCTCGGATGACCACTAACAACTCCGAGGATGGCTTTGACCAAGGCCGAAACGTAAGCTGTTAAAATATATTTTTAAAGAAAAATTCTGGCTTAACTTCCATTCCTGATACAAATTGCACCAGCCATAAAATACCCTTATACCAGCGTTTTCTAAAATGTGAGGCGCTCCTCCCTAGGGAGGATAAACAACAGATAAATAAATAAAAAAAATATTTTTATATAAATTCATTTTTTGGCATTAAAAATTTTTGTTTTTGTATTATTTTATAAAATGGGGGGGGGAGGGGGAGGCGTCATAAGATTAAATATTTTTAAGGGGGCGTGGAAACATAAAGTTTGGAAACCACTGCCTTAAATGATTATATTATACAATTCACATACATATGGAAAAGGATAATTTTTATTTTTTTTATTTAAATAAAATATTATATCGCATTGACAATTTTCAAGCCCTCATTAGGGTATGTTTTATGTTCAAAAGGCCGACCTGGGAAAAAAATAATTCTTTGTTTCATTGACTGCAATCAAAACTCTTCAAATTTCTGATCTTATTTTTTTTTTAATCAAAATACTTGATTGATTAATCATTTTTTTAAACCCTACCAATTGATAAATGAGACCTATTAGTTTTTAATTGTCTAATTAATAACCCTTTGGAAATTATTTATAAATGGATAAAATTTCATGAAACCAAATATTTTATACATATGAAAACGGAACTGGAGAAATCAAAATTACGTTTAAAAATAATCATATAGCTACATCGCATTTTTACTGATCATGTTCAGAGGAAGGGATCCTTTATTATCTGGCTAACCTTCCGTTCTAAGCAATTAAATTTATTTAAATGATCGATTTCTTGTAAATATTATAAAATAGCCTCAGCTGTCAAATAAACCTTAAATTATTTATTATTACACATTTACATCATCACTACAGTATTCTTTGGGTTCTATAGTAGCTACATCAGATTTCTAAGGCGAAATTATTTCAACAGATGTTTCGATTCATTAAGTTAAATCCGGTACCATTCAAATGATATTCTAGTCTTATTCAAATCTAGAAATGATTTTTAATTAAAAGCAAACCAATTAGATTGAAATATGTATATTAATCAGCAAGATAGGATTGGAGTCGGTTTCCTCTCGATTTGCACAAAGGAGAGTTTCCGTGTTGCATGGCTCACTCAACATGCAATGCTAATATTTACATGTCCAGCCAGAGAGAGGCTACTGGCAATTATGTTGCCGGCTGGGCTGTTTATCCTATAAATAGGGGTAGATAGAACCCAACTTGCATAAAACCCGGGCTTGTGTCGTTTACTCTTGTCATTCATGTTGGCTCTTTACTTTAGTGGTCCATACCCGGGATAAATGTACACAGGGTGTTCGCGATTAACAACTTGCGATCGCTTGTAATTTCCTCAACTACTGTTTAAGCCTATTAAAGTAAATCACTTAGATTTTGATACTTGGCTTGTCTAGTAGGACTTGAGAATTTCACATAACTCGTTTCGTACAATGAGCTGTGATTGCATTTCTGACAGTAATGTCTAACTAATTAGTTCACCAAAGAAAAAAAAATTGAAACATACCACCTAGTGCATCATTTATTATTATACCTAGTTACTGTAATGAGGCAAATTTTTTGGCGAAATATTGATCTAAATCGTAAAGTTAATGTTGTATTTAAACATTGGATTTAGGAGGAAGATAAAAATATAAATAAAGGAGTAGCCGGGAAATTAGCCACCACGAAATGAAGCTCCCAATATTGGATTTCGTAGAGGCTAATTTCCCGGCTGCCGTTAATTTATTTATATTTTTATATTTTTTATGCTTTAGACTTGATGTAGATACAGGCAAGATAGACAGCTCCCTTTCTGTGGCTCATACTTTGGAGTAGAGAATCGCGAATTGAGACAAATAATAAAAGACTGAAAAATATTTTTCAAACAAAAATATTGAAAAATAATGAAAAGAATAATTTTGTTTGTAGATGGCCGTAAGGATGATCAATTTTATTATAAGGACATCGGCCAAAAAATCAATACTTTTGCGTATTATCTGTTTATTACTTTCTCTTACCTATGTATATATGTAATATATATATAGAGAGAAAGTATTGGATTCATGTCAAAAATTCGATGTCGAGATTTTGATGGATCTTCACGTTTTGAGGTCCCCTGAATCCAAAAAACTGGTTTTCGCGACATGGTCTGTCTGTGGGTGTGTGGGTGGGTGGGTGTGTGGGTGTGTGTCAAATTTTAAGCATGAAGGAATTGAGCTATGAGACTGAAATTTTATATTTAAGTTAAACACCCCCCGGGACCGGAAAAATAAGCTTTTAATCAAAATCGGCCAAAGAGTACTAGTACTTTACTGATGTACTTTTTCAGTTTTTTTTCGATTTTCTCAAAATTCGCTCTAACGATTTTGATTAAAATTCAAAAATCAATTATTTTTTAGATGCTCTTTCAAATGTATATTCTCGTTTTGCCCTCAAAATTGTTTGAAGCACACTTTACTCTTGTGCTTCATAGGAAAGATAGGAGAAATGGTTGCCATGGTAACAAAATATAAATATTTTCCCATAATTATAAATTTTACATCTGAATTCAAATATTCCCTACTGCCGGGAACTAAATACATGTCGACACAAAAAATCTGGTGTGACAAGCACAGTACACAACTTTCGATTACCGAAGGTAAGAGAAAGTTGTGTGCTATGCGCCAGTCACACCAGATTTTTGTAAATATTTCGATTCCAGTGATATAGAATCATCTTCAGTACAATCAACAGATCTTTTGAAAATCGTTAATTCCTCCCATTCAATATGACAAAATAGCTGAGCATTCCATGAATGCAATTTTCATAATCATGATTGTACTGAAGATGATTCTATATCACTGGAATCGAAATATTTACAAATAAACGGATAATACGCCAAAGTATTGATTTTTTGGCAGATATCCGTATAATAAAATTAAAGAATAATTTTGTTTATGGAATAAATTGGCTATCAATCATTTGAACCATTTGAAATAAATAGGGATCGTGTCTAAATGCCGTTAGATGCCGAAAAAGACCTTAAACAAATTAAAAAACAAACCTACTGTTTGAGGAAATAGTTTTATTTAAGCAGAATGTTCGTATTTGGTAGAAAAAAAATTAGAAACGCAGCTAGTTTTATTTCATTTTATTAAAATCAGAGCCCACGTTTCGGTCAAATATGAAACCATCTTCAGGGCCAGGTTAATGTCGCCAAGTTGTATTGAAGATGGTCCTATATGTGACCGAAACGTCGGTCCTGCTTCGTTGCTCATTCATTTTTTTTCTTCAAAATTGAAATAGTTTTATTTCTCATATTTTTGCTTCAAAAATAAAATATCTACAACTTCGATTGTGTCACCAATTATTTTCAAATGTTTGTTGCTTTATTTATAAAATGTTATTTCATTTACCTTACTAAGACTGGCTATTTCTATTTCTTCAATTTTCACCAGAGAGCATCTTTTCGCTCGTATATTTTAATTTATTAAGCGACACCCCGCAACGAGGGATTAATAAGACGAGGAAAGAAAAATAGAGTGTGGGAAAATCTCTTCATAGTCATAAACTACACACACCACGGAGTTTTCTAAATCTTTATTAAATTTTTTATAATAATCTTATAATCCGATATAAATTATTAAAAAAATAATTTTCCATAGGGGAGGGAGTGGAGTTCAATCCACACTTTCATCCACTAAAACCATAAAAAATATACTCTTACTCTATACATTTATTTTCATTTTTTTTTTTTTTTCATTAAAGATTCAAATAATTATATATTTAAATGACGTAAACTCCATAAACTCTCTCTAGTTTATTTGGACGGCATATTAAACAGTAATATCTTATTTAAGTTATTGTTCTGATTTGGTTTCAAACTACAGTATATTTTATAAATGCTAATATATACCAGAATATAATTCATAATACATGCAAATAAATTAATACAAAGCCCCGAGAGAATTTCGTTTTATCAATTTTCTTATCCCTCGAGTCGAATAATTTTACAAATAATGAAAATTATTTTAGGCTGCATAAAATCAAAGAATATAATATTTGCTATGTAGAACGAATTTTCCCCAAATTTTTATAATTTTTTTTTTTTTTTTTTTAATTACAACTTTTATAATAAATCCGTGATACTATGATCTCAATAAACGAAACCACTTTAACTAGGAAAGGAGAAAAAATATAAAATTTCTCAAGTCATGTGCATAGAGATCAAGCTTCTTAAAATGTGGGACCTCTAAGGGGGTTGCGCAGTTGATAAAATAGGTCTTTGGTTATTAAATAAATTATTAAACTAATATAGGTAATTGAAATTATACACTAGTTTATGTGTTCAAAAATACAACCTAGTGTATAATTTTAATTACCTATATTATCATGATTCAATTACAGTCGCCAGTATTAATTTATTAAACTAATGTAAAATCTTTCACTAAAAAAGGACTAGCACGGTTATATTTTAACAATTGTGTAGTTTTGATTCTACAATTCTATATACGGATCCTAAGTAGTTCACTCAGGAGTAATTAATTGCAAAATTTAAATGAACTGATTATTTGGGTTGTCTGTCTTCCAGCGATCTAAGTCGAGCTAATTTTTGCATAATTTTAATCTGCTTTTTTTCATCCTTAACTTCTCGTAATTATTTTTTTTTACTTTCTCTTACCTCTATATATAGAGAGAGAAAGTATTGGATTCATGTCAAAAATTCGATGTCGAGATTTTGATGGATCTTCACGTTTTGAGGTCCCCTGAATGCAAAAAAGTGGTTTTCGTGACATGGTCTGTCTGTGTGTCTGTGTGTGTGTCTGTGTGTCTGTGAACAAAATATCTCAAGAACGAAAAGAGCTAGAAGGTTGAAATTTTATATTTAAGTTAGGCACCCCCATGGGACGTGACACGAAGCTTTTGAACAAAATTGGCCAAAGAGTACTAGTACTTTACTGATGCACTTTTTCAGTTTTTTTCGATTTTCTCAAAATTTGCTCCAACGATTTTTTTTAAAATTCAAAAATCAATTATTTTTTAGATTCTCTTTAAAATGTATATTCTCATTTTGTGATTGAAATCTTCTGAAGACCACTTTACTCTTGTTCTCCATAGAAAAGATAGGAGAAATGGTTGCCATGGTAACAAAATATAAATATTTTGTCATACTTATAAATTATCTTGAAAATCGAATGTACCGTACTGTCGGAAACTAAATACATGTCGACACAAAAAATCTGGTGAGACAAGCACAGTACACAACTTTCGATTACCGAAGGTAAGAGAAAGTTGTGTGCTGTGCGCCAGTCACACCAGATTTTTTTTCTTTATAGAGCGGTTTTTGACGTGACAACGTCTTACAAATCATGTGTCTTTAGTGGGCTGTTAGGGAGGCATGCACGGAAAAGTTTAGTGGCTTGAATATCTCCTCTGTCTTAAGAGGTATAATTATGTTGAATATACGGTTAGAAAGAATGAGTTTTCAGCTAAAGATTTCACCTATTTATTTTTACTTTCTCTTACCTCTATATATATGTCAATATATATAGAGAGAGAAAGTATTGGTTTCATGTCAAAAATTCGATATCGAGATTTTGATGGATATATACGTTTTGAGGTCCCCTGAATCCAAAAAAGTGGTTTTCGCGACATGGTCTGTCTGTCTGTGAACAAAATATCTCAAGAACGGGAAAAACTAGGAGGTTGAAATATTATATTTAAGTTAGGCACCCCCATGGGACGTGACACGAAGCTTTTGAACAAAATTGGCCAAAGAGTACTAGTACTTTACTGATGCACTTTTTCAGTTTTTTTCGATTTTCTCAAAATTTGCTCCAACGATTTTTTTTTAAATTCAAAAATCAATTATTTTTTAGATTCTCAATAAAATGTATATTCTCATTTTGTGATTGAAATCTTCTGAAGACCACTTTACTCTTGTACTCAGGGGCGCCGGAACGAATTTCAATCAGGGGGGGCAAAAAACTTTTTTTAGAAAATTAAAATAATTTAATATGTTCAAATAGTATAAAACAAAAACAAATCTACTATAAAACTTTAAAAATTTTAAATAAAATCACAATTTTAATGAAATTAAAATTTTAAAAAATTCGGTAGTGATTTTTCAAAAAATTTTTAGAAAAAATTTGGAAAAAAATGAATTTCTTACTCTTTTAATTTTTTTTTAATTTAGAAGATTTTATTTGTCAAAAGTAAAAATATATCATTTTTAAAAATAAAAGAAGAAATTTTGCCCCCCCTCTGTCCCCCCCTATAGGGTGCCAGGGGGGGGGGCAATGTACCCTTGCCCCCCCCCAGTTCCGGCGCCTATGCTTGTACTCCATAGAAAAGATAGGAGAAATGGTTGCCATGGTAACAAAATATAAATATTTTTACATATTTATAAATTGTACATCTTGAAATTCGAATGTACCATACTGTCAGAAACTAAATACATGTCGACACAAAAAATCTGGTGTGACAAGCACAGAACACAACTTTCGATTACCGAAGGTAAGAGAAAGTTGTGTGCTGTGCGCCAGTCACACCAGATTTTTTTCCTATTATTCCACTTTACCGCGCTGAGGTAAATTCTAATTTTTAATATTTACAAATGTCGTTCTTCCTATTTTGGCAGCTATTTTTTATATTTTATCATAAAAGAAATTCGAGATTGTAGTATGTATTATATTTATATTTAAAAAGAAAATAGTATATTTATAGATCCACGATTGCAACCTTTCTAGAGAGCAAAGCGAAATTTTTTATGATAAAAATATTCTAAATGAGTCACGTGCCATCCATATGCGCTATGTGACCGGAACGCCATTTCGGTATTTCGTTTTTTTCTTTTTTTTTTAAATATTTATAGTAGATTTTTTTTTCTAATTTCATTTCTCATTAGACAAAAAAGTAAAGTTTTAATAGGAGAATCAAATTCACAAGGTTTTTCTGTTTCACTTTATACGTATTTCGACACCATATGTGTCACCTTCAGAAGCGAATTACACATATGGTGTCGAAATACGTATAAAGTGTTAATATCAAATTAATACATTATTGAAACAGAAAACCTTGTGAATTTGATTCTCCTATTAAAGCATAATGTTTCAACTAGAGCCAACGGTTACCAGTTTAAAATTAAAAAAAGTAAAGATTATCAATTTATTTTGTTTTCTTAATAAATTTGCCTTGATCACATATATCGTAATTATTGTATTAGAATAATTGGACTGTGGCTGAAGGCTTATATATAATAATAGCTGCATTCGCTCTTTCTGTATTCCTTACTTCAAGATCTACTCAGCTATCCATCTCACACTAATACACCAGTAAAGTTATAATTTTATTTAAACGCTTATTTTTGCGTGCCAAAGCTTTCTAACTTAAATATGAAATTTCAACCGTAGCCCTTTCCGTTTTTGTGTTTTCTTTTATTGGAATCTTCAAAACCTGTACTATATTTCCATCAAAATCTCGATATCATTGAATTTATAATACGATCGTAAAACTTTCTCTTTAAATATATATAGAGATTTGTAAGCAAGAAAAAGTATTGTATTATTTATTCTTTTATATTGAACGAAGTTTAATTTAAATTTTGGTTTAGAACGAACTAAACTTACATTGTTTGAACAAAAAATGAATTGTCAAAAATAATAAAATTTGAATGTAAAATAAAATCTACGTTTTATCGAGGAAATATTCTAACAGCTGTCGTAAAGTTTTGTATATAGACTATATTTGATTTTTAGATTTGATTCTTACCTGTACCAGGCATAAAGTTTTTTATTTGTTTAGTTTTTACTATAGTATAACACAAAAAGAAATAACTCAGACCATAGGCGTAGCCACGGGGGGGGGGGGTTTTGGGGGTTCAAACCCCCCCATTGGACCCAAGCCATGACTAGATATTAAAGCTCTATAATACAAAATACTTTTTATCTCTATATATTTCATATATAGGGTAAGAAAAAGTAAAATATAATAATTTTCTCTAACTTAAAAAAAAAAAATTAAATAAAACGCAAAAAATTCGAGAAAATTCAGAATTTTCCCATTGAAAAGAATTGATTTTTGGTTTGCTTCATAAAAAATTAAAGCCGCTTAAAATTGATTAAATCTCGCAAATGAAAAATAATAAAAAAAATCTGGTGTGACTGGCGCACAGCACACAACTTTCTCTTACCTTCGGTAATCGAAAGTTGTGTACTGTGCTTGTCACACCAGATTTTTTGTGTCGACATGTATTTAGTTTCCGACAGTAGGGTACAATTGAATTCAAGATGTAAAAATCTGGTGTGACTGGCGCACAGCACACAACTTTCTCTTACCTTCGGTAATCGAAAGTTGTGCACTGTGCTTGTCACACCAGATTTTTTGTGTCGACATGTATTTAGTTCCCGGCAGTAGGGAATATTTGAATTCAGATGTAAAATTTATAAGTATGGGAAAATATTTATATTTTGTTACCATGGCAACCATTTCTCCTATCTTTCCTATGAAGCACAAGAGTAAAGTGTGCTTCAAACAATTTTGTGGGCAAAACGAGAATATACATTTGAAAGAGCATCTAAAAAATAATTGATTTTTGAATTTTAATCAAAATCGTTAGAGCGAATTTTGAGAAAATCGAAAAAAACTGAAAAAGTACATCAGTAAAGTACTAGTACTCTTTGGCCGATTTTGATTAAAAGCTTATTTTTCCGGTCCCGGGGGTGTTTAACTTAAATATAAAATTTCAGCCTCATAGCTCAATTCCTTCATGCTTAAAAGTGAACACAGACACACACACCCACCCACCCACCCACACACCCACCCACCCACCCACAGACAGACCATGTCGCGAAAACCACTTTTTTGGATTCAGGGGACCTCAAAACGTGAAGATCCATCAAAATCTCGACATCGAATTTTTGACATGAAACCAATACTTTCTCTCTATATATATATTACATATATACATAGGTAAGAGAAAGTAATATTATATAAATAAATTTTTTATTTTTTTTCTTAAAGAGGTCTGAGATAGGAGTCTGGTCAAGAGAAACACATAGAGGGGCACCCGGTATTTTAGGCCCATATACATAAAATTAAGAGATTTACATTATTTATTGCATGATACGAGTTGATTGAAAAATTGCGGCACTTAATTAAGAAAGGGCGGGCCCGAGCCACCTCGAGGGGGGTCCGGGGGGGGGGCGAAGCGGAGGTGGGGCAAGTGACTAGCCATATATTTCATTAGACGCCTTATACTGCCCTATTAGTCGGGGTGGGGGGGGAGAAATAATCCTAACCCCCCCCATCAAAAATTTCTGGCTACGCCTATGACTCAGACAACGAAC
>JAKCPI010022057.1:0-13466 GCA_023213315.1 Euborellia annulipes | reverse complement strand
TCTAACGATTTTGATAAAATTCAAAAAATCTGAGTGTGACTGGTCGCACAGCACATAAACTTTCTCTTACCTTCCGTAAAAGAAAGGTTGTGTCCTATGCTGTCACACCAGATTTTTTGTGTCGGCTTATATTTAGTTTCCGTCGATATATTAAAGATGTAAAAATTTATAAGTATGGGAAACTATTTCTATTTTTGTTACCATGGCAACCAATTCTCCCATCTTTCTTATGAAGAACAAGAGTAAAGTGGTCTTCAGAAGATTTCAATGACAAAATGAGAATATACATTTTAAAGAGCATCTAGAATATAATTGATTTTAGAATTTAAATCAAAAAAGACGATTGGTGCGAATTTTGAGAAAATCGAAAAAAACTGAAAAACTACATCATTAAACTACTAGTACTTTTTGGGCCACTTTTGATCCCACAAGCTCCACTTTTAACTTTCTTGTATTCAATATCGTAAAAAGAAATTCGACCTCAAAATTTTGATAATTCTCTTCCTCCCTGAGTTAAATTGAGGTGAAACTGTATTGTATTGTTACTAATGTTCTTTTTTTAGTTTTTCTTCCAAAATTTGCTTTAACGATTTTGATTAAAATTATTTTTTAGATGTTATTTAAAAGATGTTATACAAAAAAATCCAAGGTGTGACAAGCACAGAACATAACTTTCTACTTTTACCGAAGATAAGAGAAAGTTGTGATCACACCAGATTTGTATTAATTGACCTTTTATCTTCTGAGATGTCCACATTATTTTAAACTACCTAAATTGATCCAGGGAATATTAAAACATATTGTATTTGTTAGCATTAGTTGAGTTTCGATTATTTTTGTGATTCACATTAATTTTACTTGTTAATCAAACTAATTGAAATAGAAAATTTATTATTCGAATTTTTTTTAACAATTCGGTAATGGTTGAAACTAAAAAATTGAATTAAAAAATTCAAGAATTGTTTCCCATTTCCTATTTCTTTAAACTTCAAACCGTATTATTGGAGTACGTTAAATCAAAGGTTTACTATATTTCGAAATCCCATTGAAATTGTCAATAAAAAGAATTTACATTCACGAAATAAATTCTTTAGACATAAACACAATTGTTTTGTGGAGTACTTTGATGTTCTATTTTAAACCTCTGCTGGCTAATCGTTAGCACTGTTCTTTTTCAATATATTTCAACAATAAAAAAAATTTTACTGCCTCTCTTCCATTCATTCTTTTTTTCTGTTCGGACATAAAGGTTTTTTCTTCATAAACAAAAATCTGACGTGACTAAGCCCATTACCAACTTAATTGTTAATTTAATTGGAATTCCGAAATAATTTTTCATTACCTAGATATAAAAAAAAATATCAATAATTTTTTTTTTTTTTTTTTTTTTTTTTTTTTAACACTCACACTTTTTTCTCATTCACACACACATACATACAGTCTTTTCGGCAACTTAGGCCATTTAAGACTTTAAACGATACTCGTATTTATATAATATATATTTATTTGGGGTCGAGGCATTCTTATTTAAGCCATTTGGTATCCAAGTGGCTTAAATAAAAATTATCGGACTGCCTGGGGTCCGAACCCGCGACGTTTGGTATACGAGGTTAGCACGCTAACCTCTACCCCAAGCCTCGAGGGCATCAATAATTTTTGATATACAGTATTATAATAGACCTACGAATAATCATAATTATAATAAAGACATCCGGGACTTTTAGAAATAAAAAAACCTAATAAAATATTATACGTGTATTTTTTATATTATTTAAATCGTAACATTTTTTTAATAAAAACGCTTTACAAAAATCATTTTCTAAAAAATAAAAAATCAATAGTAAATGAGGTGAATAACTGAATTAATATGTAGAAGGATGAATAAAAAGGCTAAGCAGCTATGATTATTTCTTTATTGCTTCAAACCCACAGCGACGTTTCGGTCAACTATGAAACCATCTTCATGGCTAGGTTTCAGTCAATAGAAACCCTCTTATGTTCTTTGATAGACATTTTTTTTTTTTAATTTACGATCTATCAGATTTATTAATTACATTCAGCGCCCAGTCCAAGTCAATATGTTGATATGTCAGGTCAATATCAGGTTTATTAATTACATCCATTGCCCAGTCCAAATCAACATATTGATATATCAACATTTGACTTGGACTGGGCTCTGTATGTAATTAATAAACCTGATAGATTGTAAATTAAAAAAAGTCTATTCAAGAAAATGAGAGGGTTTATATTGACTGACTATAGCCATGAAGATGGTCCATAGTCGACCGAAACGTCGCTGTAGGTTTGAAGCAATAAGAAATAATCATAGCTACTTAGCCTTTTTATTCATCTTTCTAAAAATCAATTCATTAGATCTATGTCTTCAGAATATTATATAACAACAAAGAATTTTTGCGAACGACTTAGCGTGCGTTCTGATTTACCTGGTACAGTCGGTGCCACAAGTGCCTGATGTGCTTGAGAGTGGAGCCTTGACCTTAGGCAACCAAAATGCTTAGCCATCATAAGTAGCTCTTCCCCTTCAGTTGTATTATTTAAAGATATTGGTTTACTAACCTTAAGACTCCACCCTCGACCATATGTGGCACTTGTGGCGCCCCCTGTACTATCAATATATATATCGACACAAAAAAAATTTGGTGTGAAACAAATCCCTCTACTTTCAATTGCAGAAGAAAAATGTTAAAAGTTGTGTCCTGTGTGGTCACAACAGACTTTTTATTTGTGAATTAAACAAATTAACATAGCATCGAATTTTAATTAGTGGTCAGATCTGTATTAGACTATGATTAAAAAAAAAAAAAAATGAATGATGCCAATCTGAAAAACAGTAAGAATAGCCCTATTTTGTTGAAATTACGTTTTAATTCTTATCTTGAATTCCACCTTCTGAATTTTTATTTCTATTTTCTATCTAGCTGCTTCAATTTCTATTTTCGCTCGAGCCATTTTCTCCTGACTTAATCTAACCAAAAGAAAATGTCTTTTTATGCAAATTGCATCATTTAAATTTTTCGTAGTATAAAGTAATGCATTGTTAGAATATAACATGGAAATTGTTATTTTCCAAAATATTGATCCAATTTTAATTTTATTTTAGTATGATAATGGAATATCAGATTTTATATTAATGTTTATAAAGTATAAAATTTCATTTGTCCATACTTAGATTTTGGAAATAATAATTAGGCTACAATGAAAATATTATAACCGTAAAATTCTTTTTGAGTTTTATTAAGATCATGTTTGGAGGTCAGGTGCAAACAAAGGAAGCAATTTTTTTTTTTTTTTTTTTGGGTAGGGGAGAGGAGGGGGGTACAAAAAACGATCTTTAATTACGTTTTTTAGAAAACGGTTTTTCTAAAACCTTTCGGGACTTAGAGAATAATTAATGAATAAGTTATTCTAAAACGCTTCAAAATTTACAATGGTTTTTTTTTTATAGTAATGAATAACTGACTCCTCAACCCAATGGCCTCCGGCCAAACGGGCAAAATAAATAAAAAAAAAAAACTGACTCCTCTTTAAGGGCAAAATATAAAGTAGCAAAAAAAAAAAAAAAAAAAATATTGGAAAATAAACGAAGATAATGCAAGTAACGAGAAAAAAAGTAAATTTTACAGTGGGATGTTCTCAAACATTTTGCCCTGTTAAATTTTAAGAAGCAAAATTCCATACCCGTTGGTAATATATTTTTGAAAAAAAAGAAAGATACACAAAGAAGGGAGCAAGAGCAGCCAAAAATCAAAGCCTCCGATTTTACTGCAATTACCGAGACGTTTCGGGAAAACTTTATTCTCCAATCATCAGTCTTTCAAATTGCATTTGTCCCGGAGTTGTCAAAAGGGCACAATACATTTATTATGTATTCTGTTTATGGATGAGTCACTCATTGACTTGTTTAGTGCGAATGATGTAGTAAAATCGGAGACTTTGATTTTTGGCTGCTCCTGCCCCCTTCCTTGTGTGTAAATCAACAGCAAGTACTTCATTGGTTATTTAAAGAAAGATATTTTCCACTCAACATCTGTATCAATTAATAACAAAAATTTTATTATGATTAATTAATTATTAATTGACAAGTGTTGGGAATTCGAGGCCTTAAGATTCATCCTCTCAAGCTCCTCATTAATTGTTGATAATAACAGCCAGATTATTTTTTATCGGATTTCTATAAATGCTGATAACATTTTTATTGAAATATTTTTATTCACTTATATTTAATTTATTCTAGATGCTTTTCCAAGGTGAAGGACGTTCACACATTTAATTTTATATAAAACTAAATTTTATTGACTTGGAAAAAAAAAATAAGAGAAAAATCAAAAGGAATTCACATTTTATATAATTAATTAATTGATTCTTTGTTTTAAATTTCTCAGAGTTACAGTATATATAATTTGACTTTGACACGTTCATTATTTTAAAAGAGAAGCCAAAGGGAAAGATGACGTCATGAATAGGCAGGCATTCATTGTCGCATAAATTCGATAGCGTTTTATATTTAGTAATGAATGGCTCTAAGTGAGGACCTCGTGGATTGGAGGCATATAATAAGTGACAGCCTTGAATTCTGGAGACTCACTTTCAAAACTCACTTACAAATGGGATATTATCATTGTAGAAAATTATATTAAAGTGGATTTACCTCAATTTCTATCTTTACGGGAACTTTCACTGTTGTGAAAATAAAGTGAACAATTCGCCCTCGACCCCTGTATCTGATGGTTAGAGATGTTGACATTTACTTTATTAACATTTCCAATTATCTAGTGTCCCACTCAAACGAAAGTATTTATACAAAACAAATGGATACATTTCATTTGATTGAATACAAACTACGTAGTTGCCAAGCAACCATGTGGAAAGCTCTAAAAATCCAATTAAAATATACCTAAATTAAACAAAGACGTTACTCTACCAGTTGAATATGTAAGCACTGTATGGAAGAAGGCCAATTAAGGGATTTTGGTGTGACTGGTCGCACGCAGAGTACACAACTTTCTCTTACTTCGGTAATTGAAAGTTGTGCTTTGTGCTTGTCACAGCAGATTTTTTGTGTCGACATATATTTAGTTTCCGACAGTAGCACTACATTGATGTATAAAGATGGGAAAATATTTATATTTTGTTACCATGGCAACTATTTCTCCTATCTTTCCTATGAAGTACAAAAGTAGAGTGTGATTCAAACAATTTTGAGGGCAAAATGAGGATGTATAATACATTTTAAAGAGCATCTAAAAAATAATTGATATATGAATTTTAATCAAAATCATTAGGGCAAATATTTATTTATTGAGTTCCACCCTTTCCCTTATTATAGAAAAAACCGAAAAAGTACATCAGTAAAGTACTTTTTGGCCGATTTTGTTGAAAAGCTTCGTGATCCCATGGGGATACCTAATTTAAAGATAACCTTCTAGCTCTTTTAGTTACTAAATAGTTGTGTTTAAATTATAATATATATAACTAGATAATCTCCAAAATAATTTGTTACCTCATTATATTGACTTCATCCAGCGGATTTATAATTTGTGTTAATAATGAAACTATTGTATTTATCATCTGGACCTTACTTTTTAACTTAAATATTAAGAATAATTTAATTGTAATTTGAAATATCCCACGAAATATAAAATGATAATTCTGTAGACATTTCTACTTTTTTTTCGTGATCACTTTATGCAAAAAATTATTTTATAATCAATGAATAAAATATTTATAATTTTATGACATTTTTTAATAAGTTTTTTTTGTTTGTTTCAGGTAAGAGTCAACTTTTGCTGTTAATTAAATTCCAGCTTTCCTTCAAACGTAATGTATTACCACCATATACATATAATATTTATTTTTCCTCCTTGCTTAAAGGAAAAAAAAATTTTATATAAATATTGAAAGATAACGTTATCGTTATATTTATAAAAAAAAAATTGATTGATCTCAGGATTCTATATCTTTTATAGAAAGGCATCAATATTTCTATTGATTTATATTATAAATTTCACTTTCCACAAAAAATTGGTATTTATAGATAGATTTTCGATATATGAATTTCACATAGTAAGATGAGTCAAAGAGGCTGCTTGTTCGCTCTGCAAGGCACAAAAGGCTTTCGCAACTATTAATATTATTAAAAGGCTATCGTAATCTCTTAGTTTGCCATAGAAGTCAGCATCTTAATTGTTTATTCATTTTTTAAGACACGAACACGAATAACACTATATTAGGAAGTTGTTTGCATTTTAAGCTTGTTCTTATGGTGATTTTCATTTAATATTTAAAAAAATTTTTTAACTACGTTGATGAGAGAAGTGGCTGTCCAAAGAGAGGTTAATATTAGATTAATAGGAGAGTATGTCAGCCAAACATGATAGCCTCTAACCCGAAACGTTTTCTTTTACTGTGATTTTCATTCTAAAGAGGCTGTTTGACTGACATCCTCTCCTATTAATATTTTGCACACTTATAGTCGTTTAGTTGATTAGATTTAGAAAATAAAAATCTGATATAGGAATTTTCACCTCTTTTTTTCACTTTTATAAATATTTCTGATTTAACATAATAAGTAGAGATAACTGTGATGATGTTGCATTCAATGAAACAAAAAATTATTTTTTAACAAGTCAACGTTTTGGGCACAAATTGGAACACTTCAGAATTTTTGAAAATTGTCAATGCCTTAAGTTTTTGTGTTTATTAAAGCTTTTGTGGTTTGAAATATTATTATTAGGAGAATTTTTAATTATAGACCACTATTTTTGTATTAAATATTTATTAAAAATATATAAATACCGTACCGTAGTACGGTGGTCTATAATTAAAAATTCTCCTAACCTTAAGTTTTTATGACTGTTTTATTTAAATGGGAAAACAAAAAAATGATCTTTTTCCATATGTGTGTGAATAGTGCTGTATATTTGTTGCTATTTGAGCTCTATTGGTTAAAATTATTTAACATTTTATTGTCAAATTTTAGAAAATAGCATTTTAAACAAATAGAGCTCAGATAGCAATAAATATATTATACTTTTTAATTGATTGAAGGAATTAGGATGTCACAGTGACTCTTCACGAAGGTGGGTGTTTGTAAAAAATTTTTTATGTAAATTAAAAAATTATTTTTAATTTATTTAATTTTTATTTTCAGAGTTTTGGCCAACTAATCCATGTACATGAACGTTTAAATTCTCAAAGGATCATTATCAGGGCTTGAAATGCGAAATAAATTACAAAATTTTTTATAATATTAATTTGCGTTACAATCATTCGATTGGCTTTAAAATAAATTTCTTACATAAATAATTTGTCATTTACTAATATTGTTAATTATCTTTATGTTTTCAATAAAGTGCTAGTCTCAAAGGCGTAGCCAGGGGGGTGCTTTTGGGGTTTTAAACCGCCATCCCCCATGGAATCTCTCACCTAATTTAACTCATAGCATTATTATATATAATCCCTCAATGGCAAATGTATTTATATTAAAGAATTTTTTTTAAGTTTTTTAATTGTTTCCATATGTGGAAGGACGTTTGCTCACTATCTATTTTAAAATTTACTGTGTGATTCAAATATACACCTTCAATCAATTAAAAATTATATCTACACGAGAATCCTTAAATCAGCGTTTTCCAAACTGTGAGGCGCGGACTAATCTGAAGGGAGGCGAGAATATTGGCCACAACGAGCAATTTTCTAAATGACTGCTAAAGTTTTATAATTTAATAAATTTTTTAGAAATAAAAATTTTTGTTTGTATTATTTTATAAAATGAAGGGGGAGGCGTCATACGATTAAATATTTTTAGGGGAGGCGTGGTAACATAAAGTTTGGAAACCACTGGCCTTAAGTAAGACTCAACTCATTCTAGAAAATTATACTCTGTGTAAAACCCAAAGCCGGATCCAGGGAAGTTTTTCATTTCAGGGTTTTAATTTTTTTCTGACTAGACGCGAAGCTCGCCGAAGGCGATAGCATTGTTAATTATTTTATTTATTAGGATTGGATAAGGGGTTGAAAAATTGAAAAAAATGTTTTTTAAATTTATTTTAGCTAAATCGAAGCCAAAATAAATAGAAAACATTCAAAAAATAGCGTTGATTATTATTTTGATTAGGGGGGATGAAGGGTTGATTATTTAAGAAAGGCCTTGGAAAATTCCAAATCACTTGTTGACATTTTTTTCCAACTCTAAATATAGTTAGATTAGAGCAAAAGGTATTTTTTTACTTTTAATAAAAAGGGAATTGCTATGTCCATCTATTTATTCCTATGCAGAGAGAGTCGAGTCTCTCGTTCAGTCGAGTGTGTGGCCGGGTTGCAGGCGCTGCTGTCTTTTTTGTGTTTAAAGTGAATCAAAGTGAATAATTAATATAGTGTAATTCACCCTGACCTCACCGTCAACCAGCCCACCCTCTTGAGAGTCTTATTAAAGGTAATTATTGTGCATTTTAT
The DNA here is from genome assembly GCA_023213315.1 of Euborellia annulipes. Lineage (NCBI taxonomy): Eukaryota > Metazoa > Arthropoda > Insecta > Dermaptera > Anisolabididae > Euborellia > Euborellia annulipes. The sequence continues at coordinate 4,991 of JAKCPI010022057.1, read as the reverse complement.
CGTTGAAAAAAAAAAAATGATAGAAACAAATAATTTGACTGCGAAAAACGATTCTTTTGAATATGAAATTAAATATTTTGTATTTCACTAAGGGTAGTGGGAGAATATAAGCTGTTGAAAGGGGAAGGGGGAGTGTAGGTGTCATTGAAAAAAATTAGACAATTCACATACATATGGAAAAGGATAATTTTTATTTTTTTTATTTAAATAAAATATTATATCGCATTGACAATTTTCAAGCCCTCATTAGGGTACGTTTTATGATCAAAAGGCCGACCTGGGAAAAAAATAATTCTTTGTTTCATTGACTGCAATCAAAACTCTTCAAATTTCTGATCTTATTTTTTTTTTTAATCAAAATACTTGATTGATTAATCATTTTTTTAAACCCTACCAATTGATAAATGAGACCTATTAGTTTTTAATTGTCTAATTAATAACCCTTTGGAAATTATTTATAAATGGATAAAATTTCATGAAACCAAATATTTTATACATATGAAAACGGAACTGGAGAAATCAAAATTACGTTTAAAAATAATCATATAACTACATCGCATTCTTACTGATCATGTTCAGAGGAAGGGATCCTTTATTATCTGGCTAACCTTCCGTTCTAAGCAATTAAATTTATTTAAATGATCGATTTCTTGTAAATATTATAAAATAGCCTCAGCTGTCAAATAAACTTTAAATTATTTATTATTACACATTTACATCATCACTACAGTATTCTTTGGGTTCTATAGTAGCTACATCAGATTTCTAAGGCGAAATTATTTCAACAGATGTTTCGATTCATTAAGTTAAATCCGGTACCATTCAAATGATATTCTAGTCTTATTCAAATCTAGAAATGATTTTTAATTAAAAGCAAACCAATTAGATTGAAATATGTATATTAATCAGCAAGATAGGATTGGAGTCGGTTTCCTCTCGATTTGCACAAAGGAGAGTTTCCGTGTTGCATGGCTCACTCAACATGCAATGCTAATATTTACATGTCCAGCCAGAGAGAGGCTACTGGCAATTATGTTGCCGGCTGGGCTGTTTATCCTATAAATAGGGGTAGATAGAACCCAACTTGCATAAAACCCGGGCTTGTGTCGTTTACTCTTGTCATTCATGTTGGCTCTTTACTTTAGTGGTCCATACCCGGGATAAATGTACACAGGGTGTTCACGATTAACAACTTGCGATCGCTTGTAATTTCCTCAACTACTGTTTAAGCCTATTAAAGTAAATCACTTAGATTTTGATACTTGGCTTGTCTAGTAGGACTTGAGAATTTCACATAACTCGTTTCGTACAATGAGCTGTGATTGCATTTCTGACAGTAATGTCTAACTAATTAGTTCACCAAAGAAAAAAAAAAATTGAAACATACCACCTAGTGCATCATTTATTATTATAACTAGTTACTGTAATGAGGCAAATTTTTTGGCGAAATATTGATCTAAATCGTAAAGTTAATGTTGTATTTAAACATTGGATTTAGGAGGAGGATAAAAATATAAATAAAGGAGTAGCCGGGAAATTAGCCTCCACGAAATGAAGCTCCCAATATTGGATTTCGTAGAGGCTAATTTCCCGGCTGCCCTTAATTTATTTATATTTTTATATTTTTATGCTTTAGACTTGATGTAGATAAAGGCAAGATAGACAGCTCACTTTCTGTGGCTTATACTTTGGAGTAGAGAATCGCGAATTGAGACAAATAATAAAAGACTGAAAAATATTTTTCAAACAAAAATATTGAAAAATAATGAAAAGAATAATTTTGTTTGTAGATGGCCGTAAGGATGATCAATTTTATTATAAGGACATCGGCCAAAAAATCAATACTTTTGCGTATTATCCGTTTATTTGTAAATATTTCGATTCCAGTGATATAGAATCATCTTCAGTACAATCAACAGATCTTTTGAAAATCGTTAATTCCTCCCATTCAATATGACAAAATAGCTGAGCATTCCATGAATGCAATTTTCATAATCATGATTGTGCTGAAGATGATTCTATATCACTGGAATCGAAATATTTACAAATAAACGGATAATACGCAAAAGTATTGATTTTTTGGCAGATGTCCGTATAATAAAATTAAAGAATAATTTTGTTTATGGAATAAATTGGCTATCAATCATTTGAACCATTTGAAATAAATAGGGATCGTGTCTAAATGGCCTTAGATGCCGAAAAAGACCTTAAACAAATTAAAAAACAAACCTACTGTTTGAGGAAATAGTTTTATTTAAGCAGAATGTTCGTATTTGGTAGAAAAAAATTAGAAACGCAGCTAGTTTTATTTTATTTTATTAAAATCAGAGCCCACGTTTCGGTCAAATATGAAACCATCTTCAGGGCCGGTTAATGTCGCATCATTTCATCAAGAGGTCCTATATACCAAACGTCGGCCCTGCTTCGTTGCTCATTCATTTTTTTTCTTCAAAATTGAAATAGTTTTATTTCTCATATTTGTGCTTCAAAAATAAAATATCTACAACTTCGATTGTGTCACCAATTATTTTCAAATGTTTGTTGCTTTATTTATAAAATGTTATTTCATTTACCTTACTAAGACTGGCTATTTCTATTTCTTCAATTTTCACCAGAGAGCATCTTTTCGCTCGTATATTTTAATTTATTAAGCGACACCCCGCAACGAGGGATTAATAAGACGAGGAAAGAAAAATAGAGTGTGGGAAAATCTCTTCATAGTCATAAACTACACACACCACGGAGTTTTCTAAATCTTTATTAAATTTTTTATAATAATCTTATAATCCGATATAAATTATTAAAAAAATAATTTTCCCTAGGGGAGGGAGTGGAGTTCAATCCACACTTTCATCCACTAAAACCATAAAAAATATACTCTTACTCTATACATTTATTTTCATTTTTTTTTTTTTCATTAAAGATTCAAATAATTATATATTTAAATGACGTAAACTCCATAAACTCTCTCTAGTATATTTGGACGGCATATTAAACAGTAATATCTTATTTAAGTTATTGTTCTGATTTGGTTTCAAACTACAGTATATTTTATAAATGCTAATATATACCAGAATATAATTCATAATACATGCAAATAAATTAATACAAAGCCCCGAGAGAATTTCGTTTTATCAATTTTCTTATCCCTCGAGTCGAATAATTTTCCAAATAATAGAAAACTGTTATAGGCTGCATAAAATCAAAGAATATAATATTTGCTATGTAGAACGAATTTTCCCGAAATTTTTATAATTTTTTTTTTTTTTTTTTAATTACAACTTTTATAATAAATCCGTGATACTATGATCTCAATGAACGAAACCACTTTAACTAGGAAAGGAGAAAAAATATAAAATTTCTCAAGTCATGTGCATAGAGATCAAGCTTCTTAAAATGTGGGACCTCTAAGGGGTTGCGCAGTTGATAAAATAGGTCTTTGGTTATTAAATTAATTTTTAAACTAATATAGGTAATTGAAATTATACACTGGATTATGTGTTCAAAAATACAACCTAGTGTATAATTTTAATTACCTATATTATCATGATTCAATTACAGTCGCCAGTATTAATTTATTAAACTAATGTAAAATCTTTCACTAAAAAAGGACTAGCACGGTTATATTTTAACAATTGTGTAGTTTTGATTCTACAATACTATATACGGAATATCCTAAGTAGTTCACTCAGGAGTAATTAATTGCAAAATTCAAATGAACTGATTATGTGGGTTGTCTGTCTTCCAGCGATCTAAGTCGAGCTAATTTTTGCATAATTTTAATCTGCTTTTTTTCATCCTTAACTTCTCGTAATTATTTTTTTTTCTTTATAGAGCGGTTTTTGACGTGACAACGTCTTACAAATCATGTGTCTTTAGTGGGCTGTTAGGGAGGCATGCATGGAAAAGTTTAGTGGCTTGAATATCTCCTCTGTCTTAAGAGGTATAATTATGTTGAATATACGGTTAGAAAGAATGAGTTTTCAGCTAAAGATTTCACCATTTACTTTCTCTTACCTCTATATATATGTTAATATATATAGAGAGAGAAAGTATTGGTTTCATGTCAAAAATTCGATATCGAGATTTTGATGGATATATACGTTTTGAGGTCCCCTGAATCCAAAAAATCTGGTGTGACTGGCGCACAGCACACAACTTTCTCTTACCTTCGGTAATCGAAAGTTGTGTACTGTGCTTGTCACACCAGATTTTTTGTGTCGACATGTATTTAGTTTCCGACAGTAGGGTACAATTGAATTCAAGATGTAAAATTTATAAGTATGGGAAAATATTTATATTTTGATACCATGGCAAATTTTGAGAAAATCGAAAAAAAACTGAAAAAGTGCATCAGTAAAGTACTAGTACTCTTTGGTCGATTTTGTTCAAAAGCTTCGTGTCACGTCCCAGGGGGGTACCTAACTTAAATATAAAATTTCAACCTCCTAGCTTTTTTCGTTCTTGAGATATTTTGTTCACAGACACACACACAGACAGACACACAGACAGACCATGTCGCGAAAACCACTTTTTTGGATTCAGGGGACCTCAAAACGTGTATATCCATCAAAATCTCGACATCGAATTTTTGACATGAATCCAATACTTTCTATTTCCATCAAAATCATTGAATTTATAATACGATCGTAATACTTTCTCTTTAAATATATATAGAGATTTGTAAGCAAGAAAAAGTATTGTATTATTTATTCTTTTATATTGAACGAAGTTTAATTTAAATTTTGGTTTAGAACGAACTAAACTTACATTGTTTGAACAAAAACTGAATTGTCAAAAATAATAAAATTTGAATGTAAAATAAAATCTACGTTTTATCGAGGAAATATTCTAACAGCTGTCGTAAAGTTTTGTATATAGACTATATTTGATTTTTAGATTTGATTCTTACCTGTACCAGGCATAAAGTTTTTTATTTGTTTAGTTTTTACTATAGTATAACACAAAAAGAAATAACTCAGACAACGAGC
>JAKCPI010022056.1:0-121074 GCA_023213315.1 Euborellia annulipes | reverse complement strand
TGAAAAGTAATTTTCCTTATTTTTTTTTAAAGTGCATATAGCGAATATTTTGATTTTTCGAATTTTTTTTATTGCTTACTTCTTTCGTCAAAAAATACACAGGATATATAGATACGGGATATAGATTATTGATTATTGATATAGAATTAATTATTTCTTACAGCAGATGGTGGAATAGAAAAAAAAAAATGATAAATGAATTTTTGATGGATCCCTCTTCCCCACCTCCTGAAATGTGTTTTTCTCTTTTTCAAGTTTTTCGTATAATATTTTTAATTAATCCATAACATAAATAAACATAATTAGAGAAATATAAAAACTTTTTTTCTGATGAACAGTCATAAAATAAAATTTGAATATTGATCTGATGGTTTAGTCAACAAGACTATTTTTCTATTTAAGTCACATCTGTGTGTCTTGATGATGTTGCATCAAAACGAAAGGCACTGACTGCTTGTTTTCTAAACAACTCGCGTTTAAAACTTTTGACAAGAACGAAAAGACGTCGTCGTTTCCTTCCATAATTAGAGATGCTTAAAGATTCTAATTTTATTCATTTCTCCTTTTTTTTTTTTTTGCTAAGCAACAAATTCCAATTAACCCATATTCCCTCAACATTTTTTTTTTTTTTTAAATAAAATTTTTTATGCTTATATTTTTTATTTTCTTTTACCTATATATGCATTATATATATAGAAGAAAGTATTGAATTCATTTAAAAATTTTGATGGATATACCACGTTTTGAAATCTCTGAGTCCAAAAAAGTGGTTTTCTCAACATGGTCTGTCTGTCGTGTGTTTTAACAAAATATCTCAAGAACGAAAAGAGCTAGGAGGTTGAAATTTTATATTTAAATTTAGGCACCCCTCTGGCGCGGGACCCGAAGCTTTTGAACAAAATAGGCCAAAAAGTACTAGTACTTTACTGATGCACTTTTTCAGTTTTTTTTTTTTGATTTCTCAAAATTCGCACGAACGATTTTGATTAAAATTCATAAATCAATTATTTTTTAGATGATCTTTAAAATGTATATTCTCATTTTGCCCTTGGAATCTTTTGAAACCCACTTTACTCTTGTACTTCATAGGAAAGATATGAAAAATGGTTGCTATGGTACAGTGAGCGCCATAATTAAGTCCCAACCTGTGAGCTAGAACTGAGTATATGGTATATAGTGAAATAAATAAATTTAATACCGATTTACCTTTTCGGTCATTACAATTATTTTACTATAACTTATACGGTATACTCAAAGCTCTAGATCACAGGTGGGGATTTAATTGTGGCGCTCACTGTACCTGAAAATAAATATTTTCCCGTGTTTTATTACATCTTGAATTTTAATAGTGGAAACTAAATATATGTTACCCAAAAAATCTGGTTTGACAGACTTTCACTTACCGTATGTAAGAGAAAGTTGTGTACTTCGCGATCAGTCACATCAGATTTCTTCTAGAATATATTTCTTTTCTTTTTTTTTTAGTCGATCAGTTGTTAAATATTTTGAAATTTCGAATTTAAAGAAAATAAAGCAAATCAAAGTACAAGCGAAAATATCTGGCTGGCATTTATATAAATTGAAAATATTTGAAATTGCCATTCCCAAATATTGCCAATCAATCAATCAAACGCCTGACACCATCCCAGAGGCATGAATCAAATACTCCCCCCCACTCACCCTCTCTATTTTCACCCTTCCCACCATCCTCTTTTCACATCCGTCCGTCCAACTTTATGTTCATTCTAATAAATAAACATTCCAATTTCTGTTTTCACTTAATATAAATATTATTAACTCGCGCTTCGCTTGCCTTTATCATTCATTACCCACTAAAGGGCTATTTGTAAAATAAAATGAACAAAATAATATTAATATCGCCCCCCCCCCCCCCCCTATGTATCTAGCAACAAGTTTTGCATTCTTGTCAAATTTTGAATTCCATTTTGTGAAATTTATTGATTTTGCTTGAGTTCAAAAAATCGTTTTAACGGTCCAAAATGATTAGGTTTTTGTTTTCTTTGCTTTCATTTAACACTTTTCCAAGTTGAACACTTGCTATTAGTATCAAGGAAAGGTTGCAGAAGCAGAGACTGGCAGCCAAATTTTTTTCTTTAAATATTTTATTGGCCCGACGAAACGGTCCTCTATCGAGACGGCCCAATAAAATATTTAAAGAAAAAAATGTGGCTGCCAGTCTCTGCTTCTGCAAACTTTCCTTGATACAACTCAACAGCCACAACTACAATACTTCCTATTAGCTACATAAGCTTATAAAAGTAGGGGTTGTATACGTCGGAGCTGAATCTTATCATAACTTTCTTCTTTTTCTTTTCATTTAACATGAAAATTTAATTTTAATATTGTTATTATATTCGAAAATATTTCTGATTAATTTGGTGTAATTAAGCGTATAACGCCTTATTCTATTGGTTCCATATTTTATAAAAATAAATATTTTTAATTTATTTTATTAATTTCAAGACGTGCAGTGCAGTTTATTATTTTTAGTTTTTTATTTGAATTAGGGGAATTAATAATCTAATAAATTAAAATTATACACTAGGTTATGTGTTTCAAAATAATTTTATTGACTTTATACCTATTTCGATAGTCATGTAGATCTATAACTTCTGAAGATGACACGCCGAAATTCGTATAAAGTCAATAAAATTATTTTGAAACACATAACCTAGTCTATAATTTCAATTCAATTCATTCAATTTATCATGTTTCAACTAGTGCTAGTCGCCAGTATCAATTAAATGGATAATAATCGGATATTGTTTTCAATCAAACCTAAGCAAATTTTTGGCTTTTTAGGCCCACATCACCCAATGAGTAAAACCCCTTCCTTGTTTACGTAAATATTTTACTTTTTCCTTTAAGAAGCAGCAACACAACCCTTTATTTATTTAAAAATGTGACAGCAACTGGTTAAACCCCCTTCCCCTCAATTCTTGTCATCAAAAATAAGAAAATGGGACACACTTCACCCATAGGATGTTTACTTGAATAGGCCAATTTGAGTTAGAAATATGGTATTAATAAAGGATAGTAATTTGGACAATATTAAAATTTGCATCAAAAATTGGCTCATTAGTTTTATTTCATTGAATTTTCTAACTTTTTTAATAATTCTAAAAAATAATTTGTTAGTATTTACTTACTTATTTAACAAATGAAAAGATATTTTAATGAAGCATACCTGAAACAAAAGAAAATAGATGATTAGATATAAATAATTGATAGGTCTAGAAAATATAATCCCACCATCTCTTGAATAAATTAAAAAATATTTATTTTTATTAAAATATGGGACCAATAGAATAATGCGTTATGTGCTTAGTCACATCAGATTATACCGGTTTCAAATTTTTCTAAGAAATAGATTATCTTTTATGCAATTACTTTCTGTTAGTCCTGGAGCTAAGAAAAATCTTTTCAGTTATGTTCAATCTTATAAACACACCTTCAATTACTGTTTCATTTATATATACAGTTAATAAATTCTTATTATAATTCTGAAAACCAATATTATAATTTGAGAAAATTATATTTCCTACGCGTATATCCACCCCATACTTAGGTACTAGAAATGAGAGGCAGGCAGAAGTGGGAAAAGCAAATTTCAGTGACTAAAATTAGCAGCGTGCCGAAAGCTAATTGTGCAGGCCGGTCATTAACATAAGTGCACTGACAAGCGCATTAAACTTTACGGTCGAGAACGTCTCTCTCGCTCTCTCTCTAGATGCATTATCGCCGAAGAATTGCTTTTACGGCCTGAAGAAAAATACAAAAATAATTGAAACATAATTAAGATAAAACCTTTTCCATTAACCTCATAAATGTAATGTGCTAATGGGGAATGAAGTAAATAGGAAAGTCGAGGGGGGAAATTTATTTAAATAATTTCAGAATATAATGAAAAGAAAGGAACAGCTCAATATTTAATTAATCACTATTTGCAAAATGCCAAAATCACCAGGCTTAAAAATATTATAAGCAAAATAGGCCAAAAAGTACAATTAGGCCTATTCAAGGGCGGATCCAGAGGTGTTTCTCGGGGGAGGGGGGTAATCTGGGTGAGACTCATCGCACAGCACACTATTTTTTCTAATTTCGGTAATTTAAAGGTGCATTCTGTACTTGTTTCCCAGAATATAAATACAAATCAAATTTTTAAGTACAGTGCGTTTCATATTTATAACCCACATTTAAATTTTTAAAATGCTCAATATTTTTCAGGCTGAGAAAAGATTTTTGGCTTAAATCTAATCCAAACATGAGTGATAAACCTTTTTGTAATGAATTTCCTGCAATTCATTTCAATAATCTGATAGTTTTGCTGAAATAAAGAAAAATAGTCATTTGTGTGCGTTTCATAATTATAACCCATATTGAATATTTAACAAAATAACATTAATACAATTTATTAAAAATTAATTGGACCTCCCTTGAGTTTTATAACACCAATAATTCTTTTTTTGAGAGAGTTAATTAAATTTTTTATCAACTCTTTATCGAGTTGTCGCCATTCCTTAACAATTGCTTCTTTCAAATGATTTGTCGAGTCATATTGACGATTTCCGGCATATACACGTCTCACAAGTATTCCCCAAATGTTCTCAATAGGGTTTAGATCGGGTGAACAAGCAGGCCACTTCATTACATTGATGGAATTATTCTCCATCCAAGTCATGGTTTCGCGACTGGTATGAATTCTGGCATTGTCTTGTTGAAAAATCCATGTTTTTTCGGGATGTTCTCTCAAAAATGGAATTAAACTTTTTCAAGGACTTGGATATAATCTCTACTGTTCATTCGAGATGATGTGAATTGAATATCCAAACATCCTGAAGCAGAAAATGCGCCCCACATCATCAAGGAGCCTCCACCAAAATTCCTCTTGGAAAAATATAGAGGTTCCTTTCTTAGATCTCGCCAGTATGAACGAAATCCGTCTGGCCCATCTAAGTTCCATTTCTTTTCATCAGAAAAAAATTATCTAAAAAAAATTAAAAGGTAAAAATAAAAGAAACTTACATAATAAAAATTCATGAAAAATCCTCACGGATGACCAATCTGTAGCCATATTGTTTTCTGCGAACTCGAGCCGAGCATTCTTATGATGAACAGTTATTCGTGGAACACTCTTCATTTTGTTCCTACATATGATAGGACTTCGTCGTAATGTCCGCCAAACAGTTGTTTTAGACACCTTTGTTTCAACAAGAGCGGTCATTTTACTGCAACTTTGGTCCGAGTTGCTTGCCGATCTTAAAATTTTTCTTTCTTCTCGGGAAGAAAGTTTTCTTTTTCTTCCCCTACGCTTTTTTTTGCCATATAGGTCAGGGTTTTTAAAAAATTTTGGATTACTCGGCGACTTCGGTTAATTTTTCTAGAGATTTCGCTTATTGTTAACCCTTCCTCTTTAAAAGCTAAAATTTTACCCTTTTCAATATCGTTTAAAGATAACCCACGTGGCATCTTGTAAAAATATTAATTACTAAATAATGACTTTAAAGAAAATTTAAATAATTCTATTTATTGACTTTCAACTGCAAGGATCAACGACTGGGTTATAAATTTGAAACGAATAAAAAGGACGATTTTTCTTTATTTCTTTGAAAATTCTAATATATTGAAATTATTTGTAGTAAAATTATAACAAAAATGTTTCTCATTTATATTTGCATTAAAATTAAGGCAAAGATTTATTTATTTTATTGATTTTATTTATTTTATTTTAAAACTTCAAGATGGGTTATAAATATGAAACGCACTGTATTAATTTTTAAAATTTTACATTAGAAATAAATTTTTTTGCGAAAAAAAGTATTTTTTCAAATCTCGGGGGGGGGGGATTACCCCCTTCCCCCCCCTTGTATCCGCCTATGGACCTATTACTTTACTGATGTACTTTTTCAGTTTTTTTTTTTTCAATTTTCTCAAAATTCGTTCTAACGATTTTGATTAAAATTCATAATTCAATTATTTTTTAGATCCTTTTTCAAATGTATTGCAATATATTCTCATTTTGCCATTCAAATCTTCTGAAGACCACTTTACTCTTGTACTTCATAGGAAAGATAGGAGAAATGGTTGCCATGGTAACAAAATATAAATATTTTCCCATGCTTATAAATTTAATATCTTGAATTTTAATATACCGTACCAACGGAAACTAAATATATTTTGACACAAAAAAATCTGGTGTTACAAGCACCAGTTCGACCAGATTTTTCTTATAACAAAAATTATTTCCGGTTAATATTTCTCAACTTTATATCCAGATTTAAATGAGTTAATTTAAATTCGGCTTGCAAATTAGATTCCTTTAATTACGAAATTGTGCTAATTTAAACATTTTTTTTTTCACATTTATAACAATAGTAAGTGGAAAGTATTGTGATCGTGAAAAATTTAACCCTTCTTTTTTTAACTCTAAATTATTTTCTTTATTTTTACTTCATCTCATACTCAACTTCGTTGTGTATTTATTCTACACTATAAATACTAGTCCCGCTACGCGCTTATGGCGGGATTCGTATCCAGAGTTTTGAATTAGGTTCGTTCGCAGCTATGACTAACGAAATAAAGTTATATAATTTTGTTGTCAAATTAATAAAATATTTCCATAAATGTTGAATCATCTATTAATTCCATCGAATTTTGAAGGATTTTTAATTATTTTGTTAATGAAAAACACTTGACGATTATTTTAATATGCATTCTTTATTATATTCAAATTACAACTATTGATTTTCACTTTTAAAAAAGTTTAAATTTGCATCAAAGCGAAAAATGATTCTATCAAAAATATGAAATTATACTTAATAAGTACTTAGGTAATGAAAAATTTTGAATTTTAATTTAAAAAGAATGGGAAACTTTCTTTCGAATGATCGGATCAAAACATTGGTGCCTCATGTTGATATGCGTAATTGAAAATTTTATCTTCATAATAGATCTTTAAAAATTACAACACTTTAATTTTAATTTCTTTTACCTATATATGTAATATATAGAAAGTATTACGATCATATCAAAAATTCGATGTCGAATTTTTGATGGATATGTATGTTTTGAGATCCCCTGGATCCAAAAAAGTGGGTCGCGCAAATTAGTCTGTCTGTGTGTAACGATTTTAAGCATGAAAGAATTGAGTTACGGTATTGAGATTTTATACTCAAAATTAGTAGGCATCTGAAGCCATTTAGATAGACATTTCGGATGTAGATAATTCGTATATCCATTTTTTTCACAACTTAATTTATTCCCTTTATTTTTTTGAATGGCATTCTTTTTGAGGATAAACGCATTAGGCGAAATATCTAGTGAATAAATTATGTAGCGAAAATTTTCCTTTAAACTCACCGTCTTAGTTTATTCATTTCCAACGATATTCATTATTTATTTATTAGAAAATAAAATTTTATCTCATTTAATTTTCCAAGCCAAAAAAAAAAATTAGCTCTCAGTTTGCTCGTTATCATTAAAATAAAAATAAAAAAAAATTAAGTAACTTTTTTTGCTACTTAAACTCCTTTTTTCCCTACTGATTATCAAAGAAAGTAATTTATTTTCCCTTAAGGGTGTCAAGGGATTTTCACCCAGGTCCAGCCCTTAGTTCTAAATTTGTTTCGCAATGCTAAATAGCTTCTCTAAAGTTGTCACTCCTTGAAATGTATTTTCATGGGGTTAAGTTATAAGGATGAATGAAAAGAAAAATAGTCCAAATATAAATCTCAAAAGGTAATTAGGATTTAAATAAAATTTTCATTCTTAATTTATCTTTATTATTTACTTAATCTGTTCGAATGTTTCTTTCGTCTATTTAATTTTTTATACGCCATCTGTCTTTGTGAATAAATCTCATTTTATTATTCCGTTTGAATTCTTTTTTTTTGTCCAAGGAATTCTTACCATTTCTTTTTATTAAAATAAGAAAATTTTTCTCTCTTTTTTGTCTTAAACTTACCTAATATTTTTTTTTCTGAATTTATTAAGACACAAATTATGTAATTTCCATCCTGTAATTAATCACTGTGAGAAATCTTTTTATTTGTGAGGTCAAGGAGAATGTTGCATTAAATTGTTACTATCACTTGATTTAATCAAGATTAAATTTCTTATGTAAATAAAAAACGCCCTTTTAAAGTTCGCGATTTTTAATTATTTTATTATCGCCTTTGAAAATAATATTAATGAGATTTTCAAGAGAAAAATAATTAATTTCTATTTGTTAAAAGAATTTTTAAAGTTCTCGAAACATTTTCAGAAATATTAAAAGTAAAAATCTAAAGTTTCGGAATCTAGATGGTAAACTAAACATCCTAGAACCTAAACTTATACTATTCTGGGATCCCTTACTTGCTTGGTGGATTACTCGCTATTTGATATTTTTTCGGTGTTTTTGACCTGAGTTGGAAAGTTAACTTATTTAAAGTTAACTAAGTTAATCCCTCTTGTACTTTTGTTATGTTTTATGATCCTTATTATATTTTTCTTTTCTGACAAGCGTTTCAAATAATATGAACTCAAAATAATATAAAAAAATTTAAACTTTTTAACGAACATCTGCGCAACAATTCTTTCTTTTTTACTTTCTCTTACCTCTATATATGTTAATATATACATGTATAGAGAGATAAAATATTGGATTCATGTCGAAAATTCGATGTCGAGATTTTGATAGATATACACGTTTTTGAGGTCCACTAATTCCAAAAAAGTGGTTTTCGCGACATGGTCTGTGTGTTTGTGAACAAAATATCTCAAGAACGGAAAGAGCTAGGAGGTTGAAAGTTTATATTTAAGTTAGGCACTCTACTGGGACGTGAGACGAAGCTTTTAAACAAAATCGACCAGAAAGTACTCGTACTTTACTGATGCACTTTTTCAGTTTTTTCGATTTTCTCAAAATTCGCTCTAACGATTTTTTTTTCGATTTTCTCAAAATTCGCTCTAACGATTTTTTTTAAATTCATAAATCAACTATTTTTTAGATGCTCTTGAAAATGTATAGTCTCATTTTGTCGTTTAAATCTTCTGAAGACCACTTTACTCTTGTACTTCATAGGAAAGATAGGAGAAATAGTTGCCATAGTAACAAAATATAAGTATTTTCACATATAAATTTTATATCTTGAATTCTAATATATCGGTGGAAAACTAAATATGTGTCGACACAAAAATCTGGTGTGACAAGCACAGAACACAACTTTCGATTACCGAAGGTAAAATCGAAAATTTGATATCCAAATGGCTTAAAGAAAATCATCGGATTGTCTGGGATCCAAACCCGCGACCCTTGGAATAGAACGTTAGCACGCTATCAACTACACCAAGCCCGAGGATTTTATTTTTCTTAAAACTACCAAGAGAAATTTATTTTCCAACAAAAATAAATTTTAATCTATTAAATGTCATCACAATCGGCAGGAGAATAAATTTTAAAAGGGCTGATGGGTGAAAAAATAGGACATTTGGTTTCGTTAGCATAAGGTTGGATCTTGAAAGAAGATAAAAGGGTTCGCATATCGTACTGAATAATGAAATTTAAATTACAATTAATATTATGAGTACTTAGGCAACAACCACAGGGTTACCCTAATTAAAACTGTATTTCTTTCACCCTGTTTTGCCAGAGCTTCCCCTCCCTCATCCACAAGTGCCAGGACAAATAGGCAATCAAATTTTAAAATCCATTTAAAATTAAGATCTAAATGTCAAGGTGAATTCTTTTCCCCTCCCCTCCGCCATCGAACTTTTAAAATAGAATTCAAAGATGTAATTAATCTTTTCAATGTACAGTAATTATTTTATTATGGTCCGTCTTTTATTTGCTGTGAATGCCCACACTTCAAAGCCATTGATAAAGTTTATTTCCTAGTCTAACTGTTCCTCCTGAATATCTTATTTCTAGCTAACTAACTCAGTGGCGTACCGAGGGGGCGAGGGGCGTCCGCCCCAGGCCCCGACTGGCATAGGCCCCCATATATTTATAAAAAAAAAATTTAATGAAAATTTCCCTTTGAAAGGCCCCGGGGCCCTCAGGGCTCAAGTAAAAATGGGAAAATTTAGATAAAAAAAGAAAATTTAATGAAAATTTCTTTTGAGATGCCCCGGGGCCCTCAGGGCTCAAGTAAAAATGGGAAAATTTAGATAAAAAAAGAAAATTTAATGAAAATTTCTCTTTGAGATGCCCCGGGGCCCTCAGGGCTCAAGTAAAAATGGGAAAATTTAGATAAAAAAAGAAAATTTAATGAAAATTTCTCTTGAGAGGCCCCGGGGCCCTTGGGGCTCAAGTAAAAATAAAATTTAATGAAAATTTCCCTTTGAGAGGCCCGGGGCCCTCAGGGCTCAAGTAAAAATGGGAAAATTTAGATAAAAAAAGAAAATTTAATGAAAATTTCTTTTGAGAGGCCCCGGGGCCCTTGGGGCTCAAGTAAAAACAAAATTTAATGAAAATTTCCCTTTGAGAGGCCCCGGGGCCCTCAGGGCTCAAGTAAAAATGGAAAAATTTAGATAAAAAAGAAAATTTAATGAAAATTTCTCTATGAGAGGCCCCGGGGCCCTTGGGGCTCAAGTAAAAATGGGAAAATTTAGATAAAAAAAGAAAATTTAATGAAAATTTCTCTTTGAGAGGCCCCGGGGCCCTTGGGGCTCAAGTAAAAATAAAATTTAATGAAAATTTCCCTTTGAGAGGCCCGGGGCCCTCAGGGCTCAAGTAAAAATGGGAAAATTTAGATAAAAAAGAAAATTTAATGAAAATTTCTCTTTGAGAGGCCCCGGGGCCCTTGGGGCTCAAGTAAAAAGGGAAAATTAGAAAAAAAAGAAAATTTAATGAAAATTTCTCTATGAGAGGCCCCGGGGCCCTTGGGGCTCAAGTAAAAATGGGAAAATTTAGATAAAAAAAGAAAATTTAATGAAAATTTCTCTTTGAGGCCCCGGGGCCCTTGGGGCTCAAGTAAAACAAATTTAGAAAATTTCCCTTGAGAGGCGGGGCCCTCGGGCTCAAGAAAAATGGAAAAATTTAGATAAAAAAGAAAATTTAATGAAAATTTCTCTTTGAGAGGCCCCGGGGCCCTTGGGGCTCAAGAAAAAGAAAATTTAAGAAAATTTCCTTGAGAGGCGGGGCCCAGGGCTCAAGTAAAAATGGAAAAATTTAGATAAAAAAAGAAAATTTAATGAAAATTTCTCTTTGAGAGGCCCTGGGCCCTTGGGGCTCAAGAAAAGAAAATTTAATGAAAATTTCCCTTTGAGAGGCCCCGGGGCCTCAGGGCTCAAGAAAAATGGAAAAATTTAGATAAAAAAGAAAATTTAATGAAAATTTCTCTTGAGAGGCCCCGGGGCCCTTGGGGCTCAAGTAAAAACAAAATTTAATGAAAATTTCCCTTTGAGGGCCCCGGGGCCTCAGGGCTCAAGTAAAAATGGAAAAATTTGATAAAAAAAGAAAATTTAATGAAAATTTCTCTTTGAGGGCCCCGGGCCCTCGGGCTCAAGTAAAAAGGAAAAATTTGATAAAAAAGAAAATTTAATGAAAATTTTTTTGAGAGGCCCTGGGGCCCTCAGGGCTCAAGTAAAAATGGAAAAATTTAGATAAAAAAAGAAAATTTAATGAAAATTTTTCTTGAGAGGCCCCGGGGCCCCAGGGCTCAAGGAAAACAAAATTTAAGAAAATTTCTCTTTGAGGGCCACGGGGCCCTCGGGCTCAAGAAAACAAAATTTAAGAAGATTTCTCTTTGGGCCCCGGGGCCCTTGGGGCTCAAGAAAAACAAAATTTAAGAAAATTCCCTTTGAGGGCGGGGCCCCAGGGCCAAGAAAACAAAATTAAGAAAATTCCCTCGAGAGGCCCCGGGGCCTTGGGGTTCAGGGAACGGTATTTTAAAAAATTTTTGTGTATGGGGGAGGGATTTAAAGAGAGACCCCCCCAAAAAAAAAAAAAAATCAAAGGCCCCACGGCCCCGGCCCCCAACCCCGGACCCCGAACAACTAATCCTATTTTTATTTCCACCCGGACATTTTTGGCAACCTGATGGAGAATGTCAGATGAGGAAGAATAGTAATAAAAAATTTGAAATCAAAAAATCCATTTTTTTTTTATAGTAAATTTCAAGCCATTTTTTTTTTTTTATAAATTTTTAATTATCCTTTAAATGGAATATTTTAGTACCATTCTCCGTCAACAAATGAACCATTGTTTGATAGGAAGGAAACCTTATTATAGAAGCGAAAGCCCGAGTTTGGATCAAGTTTATTTAGCTAATGAGAAATGATTTCACTTCGGCCTTCTGTATTGTCGAATTTAGAGGCCATTGAAAATATCCTTTATGTCTATCTGAATAAGGGGATTTTGGCCGGGCTAACCTACAGCCCAAAGAGAACTTTTAAATTTCAAATGAGAAAAATGCTTAAAAATTCTGACCCAGCTCTCTAGTTATCCAAAAAAATATTTGGTGTATAAAAACTTGCTTTGTCGTTTTCTTCTATTATAAATTAAACTCCTATTTAACTTGCTTTTTCTCTCCTCCTGTCTAGTTAATTTTTCAAACACTCTCTAATAGTAGAGATCTGAAACTTTGTATACAAACTCGGTTTTAATGACAACACCCAACATTATTATGTTAAAAACATTTTACATTCCGAATTCTCTGCCCAAATCTAAAGTTATTTAACATATTTTGTGAGTATATTTCTGTGTTGGTGATTCAAATGATTAACTCCTGACTCCATGAGGTCGATCCCGGAACCTCCAGTTTATCCAGGGCATTATTGTGCTTCATTTGCAGTCAGCGGATATTTGAACTCAACAGCTTACAGTTCCTTTCCATTTTCATAAAGATCTCTTGATAGAGTTAATCACAAGTTTAGATACAAATTTCAAGATAGAGCCGGCCAAAATGTCTGTCTTTAAACACGAGGGAAAAATTTTGGCCAAAGATTTTTCACTTATTATCTTTAATTTGACCATTAGATCTTGATAAATATGGATGATAGTTTTTTGCTGGTTTGCTTATACTGTATTGATTGATTGCCCGTATGCTTAATACAAAGGAAGCACTCCGATGTCCCGAATAGGCTAGAGATCCCGGGTTCGACTCCCGGTCAGTCACTTAGTCCACCAGCAGAGAAATATACTCCCAAAATATGTTAAATTATGACCTGACTTGTCAGGTTTGACTGAATCAAACATCCTTTTCGGCTAAAAAGGCCATTGAGGGGTTTAGGCCGAAGGCCGATTTCAGTCTGCGGGAGAAATTAGCCATCTATCAAATTCAAATAAGCGAATTCGGTAATGTGGTTCAGTAGTGGTGGATGCTATGTACACATCAGCAGATCCGTGATGTAACTACCGGCGGTACCTATCTTTTTTACTTATTTGAATTAATAAATATTCGGTTATATATTTTTCATTATTACTTCATTGACCAACACATGATATACAGTATATAATTCTTTATTTATTGATTGCCCCCTTGAAAGGGTTTCTCAGAATCGTCATCCATCTAGATCGCGCCTCTTCAACGGAGAAATCTGAGTGCTTGATTTGAGCTGCGTATTGACATTGCAAGATGAAGCCACC
Source organism: Euborellia annulipes (assembly GCA_023213315.1). Lineage (NCBI taxonomy): Eukaryota > Metazoa > Arthropoda > Insecta > Dermaptera > Anisolabididae > Euborellia > Euborellia annulipes. Next base: position 107,483 of record JAKCPI010022056.1, on the reverse strand, counting down.
ATATTTTTTTTAGATGTTAGAAGATATTTTATATCTTTTTAAGGTTTGATTACCGGTATCTTCCACTTCTTCGCAATTATCAAAATAATTGTTATCTTCAACAATCACCTCAAGTCAGCGGCGTAACCAGCCTTTGAGGGCGGGGGGGGCGAAGCTCAACTAGGGCGCCGATTTTCAGGGGGCTCCGCCCCTGGACCCTCTTGCTCGCCTTCGGCGGGCAAATTTCTTGCATCCTGTAATTTCCTCAGCGAATTTGTGAAACAAATGAATTTGTTTATATTTACATGTTTTTTAATGACGCCTGTATGATTTTGTTTTCATTTTTCTTTGCTCTTAGGAAAAATGTCGTTTTCTTCTGTGATTATTTCAAAAACTATTCAGTTTTCGGAAAAATATAAAAAGAATAAAAACTTTTTAAAATTGAGTATTTTATCATAATATAACAAAGAAATTGAAAATTTCGAAATTTCTGAAAAAACTTATTAGGTAAAGTACTACTTCCAAGTGACGTATTTACTCCAAAAGTTGATAGAAATCTACAATTTTAGTGTAAGGAGCATATACCAAATTTCATCTATCTAGCTGCTTTGGTTTTTAAGCAATCGTGTTCACACACACACCCAGACGTAATTCCAAAAAATATACGAGAAAGTCTCGGGGAAGTCATTCCCCATATTTTTTTAACACACACTTTTTTCCCATTCACACTCACACACATGCACACAGTGCAACTTGGGCCATATAAGACTTTGACTTTGAAATTTGGTATCCAAATGGCTTAAATAAAATCATCAGACTGCCTGGGATCCGAACCCCCGATTAGAGCCCTGCACGGGTTGGCCCGTAGGCCCGTTACCCGCCCGTAAAATACTAGTACTTGTTGGCCGATTTTGATTAAAAGCTTATTTTCACGGTCCCGGGGGTGTTTAACTTAAATATAACATTTCAGTCTCATAGCTCAATTCCTTCATGCTTAAAAAAGTTTTGAATTTCAAAACATTAAATATTAAGGCTTATACGAATCCTGAGTAAATCTCCAAAGCTATAAAACATCAAATTAAGGCTTATATATTGCAAAATAAAAAACATTTTAATTATAAAGCCTCTATATACGTTATTTATTATTTTTGGAATTAAATTCATTTAAAATAGTAGAATTCAAGTTGTAATATAATTTTAAAAGAAAACAATCAATTTTTTAAGACAATCGATGAAATCACATTCGCTGGGCTATATTTTAGAGGCCGTAGGGCGCCTATGCCGGTTTCGGGGGGCGCCAAGGGCTCGATGCGCCTGGGGCGGGGGCTCGCGCCCCCCTCGCCCCCCCCTGGTTACGCCACTGCCTCAAGTGAATTCGAGTTTTCAATAACACAATTATCGGTACATCTTCATCGGTAGATGGTAAATCTAGATCGAAAATATACCCATCAAAAAGAATTTCCAGCAGCAGCATTCTCCGAAATCGAGTGTTTTTTCATTCATTATGGCCTCTCGGTCTGAATGAGTTAAATTATTATCGATAGGCTGATAAATTTATATATTTCGATATAGAATGAGTAGGTATTTGACTAAATTAAGAAATTCTTCTTCTTAATTGTCTTTTTTAACTTTAATTGTATTCAATAGATGATAACTCAGTAATAATTATTGATAAATTTGTCCTTGATAATAATAATCACCTTGGTTGGTAAATATCAATGTCTAGATATAACTATGTCAACAACTGTTTCTCAGAGGTCGTTGAGATTTGGTGACTGACATTTGTCGTCAATTGGATAATTATGTCCTGTGTTTAGTTAGATTGGAGGACCCCTCAGCGCCTGCTTTTTCACTTAATCAAATATTATAGCACTCAAATACTTTTTCAAGTTTCTACTTATTATTTATTATATCCCGATTAGCGGTCGCCAACCTCGGACCGGATATGAGTGATTCTTATTCATATATTCAACTATGAAGAGAGGAAACAGAGTCCTAAGCTTAATATAGCCTCATTGAAATCCAAATCCTAAATCTAAACTGTATTTATTTATTATTTTATATTTTATAAGAATAATAAGTATAATAACTGTAAATATGGGTGGTCTTTTTTATTAAGAAAATATATTAGAACTATTTAACGGTAATCAGTAAGTTAATTTAATTAATACAAAAATTTCAAGGATAGAATTTGAAAAATAGAAAATTAATCTCGACAAGAAATGTTAGTACCTTAGGTTTCGGAACTGGGGAGGCAGTGACATTTCACTTCATTTTAAAGAGCATCTAAAAATAATTGATTTATGAATTCTATTCAAAATCGTTAGATTTTTGAGAAAATCGAAAAAATGTAAAAAAAGTACATCAGTAAAGTATTAGTACTTTTTAGCCAATTTTATTCAAAAGCTTATTTTCGCATCTCAGTGAGGTACCTAAATTAAATATAAAATTTCAAAGTTGTAGCTCATTTCCTTCATATTTTATTTTGATCCCAGTCAGACCATTTTGCGGTATTCAATTTTTTGGACTCAGGGGACCTCAAAACGTGTATATTCATCAATCGAATTTTTGACATGAATCCAATACTTTCTCTCTCTTTGTATATATTAAAATAAAGTCTATATAATATTATGGTATATAAGTAAGAGAAAGTAACAATTATATTAAAAAATAACGTGAAAATTGTCCATTAACCGACGACCGCAGTCCAAAGCATGTCGAAATTTTTTACTCTAACAAAATTTTCTGTTAGCACGCTGGCCATTTGTACCAAAGGTCGCGTGTTCGCATTCCATCCCAAGCGACAAAAATTTATTTAAATTAAATTGGCTACCAATCAAATCAAATAAATAGGGGTTGTGCTCTAAATTGCCTTCGGTGCCGAAAAAGACCTTAATAAAAAAAAAAAATTCTATACAAGACTAATTTTTCCTATCTTATTTAATTTCTATCCTTGAATTTTTTTTTAAATTAAATAACTATAAAATAAAACTGATTAATCGATTTTCTTGATTAAAGCGACCTCGTAATGTCTCTTTCGCTATTTAAGGCCATTTACTGGGTATATCCCTTCCCTATTTAGGAGTTGGTAATTAAATAAATTTTTGTCTCTTTATTATAACGTTGAATATTGAAATTAAAAATTTTTCTTAATTCAATTAAAGTTTTCTGAGAACATTCGGGACTTTGAAATGACTGTCCTCATTGTTGATTGCAATCAATTTGAGAATAAATTGCTTAATTAATGCACTGATATTGCATGAATTGCGTTTGTTATTCTGACCTTGGCGTTTTGATGGTTGAGTAGGCAACTGGCTTTTGAAGAGAAGATAGAACATCATAGTGAAGGGAAATCATTAAAAAGTATGCTAATCATTAAAATTAGAACTTAAGTGAGAGGACCCGAATTTCTTTTCATAATAATTGAGGAAAAAAAGACGTATTTATTCGTTTATTTGATATACCTAGTATCATATTAGTATGTTTGTAAACAAAAAAAAACTACAAAATATAATGTATTCATCAACTATATTCTCATTTCCTGTGATGAAGGTGAAGGGTCGAGTTTATTCAAAATAACCTAGTGGACATTAAGTGGGTCTTTAATTGAATATAAGCTTGTCTTTTATCTCGGTTCCTTTGGTTGTGATTGGGCTTATCTAAGCCCTTTGTCTCTTATAAGTTAGTCAGTGCAAGCAAGCAAAGCTCAGACTGTACACAGACTATATCAAATGGGCTGACATCGTCTCTGTGTGCGTGACTAAAGGCCCTTTATGTGTGTGAACTCAAACTAACACTAGACAAGCTCCCCAAGGGATAGAGATTGTGGCACAAAAAATTCCCAGCCCTTTAATTCAATTTAGTTTGAATGAGACGGAAGAGTGCAAGCAGCCTATATATTATAGACGTTTATAAAAAAAAGAGATTTTTTAACACTTGAAAATAAATTCCCAAGCTCTACGAAAAATATTAAATATCGTGATTGCGTTTATGCTGAATTTGTTTATTCATCCCTTTATCTCTAGGACGATTATTTAAAAAAATATTTATTTTGAGGTCAGTTCAAGTATTAATATAATAGTGAAGTTAATACACTTCCATTCTTTTGATTTAGCGAATTTTTTTTTTCCCAAGGAAGAGATTTTGTTCATCTACCTATTTACCTTGATATAGTAAAATTAAAAAATAAAAATAAATAAATTAATTAATTAATTAAAAATGGATTTCAAAAAATAATTTTATTTAATTAGAAGAATAAACGGGAACTTTTCCCGGCAGCTAGGTGAAAAATAAATCTTATTTATATTTTGTTGTTGATGTTTCGAGAGCCTGTTAAAAATGAGTTGGACAAGCTCTTGAAACTTCGGCAACAAAAAATAAATTAGTTTTTTTTTTTTTTTTCACCTAGCTGATTTTCAGGCTCCCGACTATTCATGTAGAGACGGGGTCTATATGGTCTTCGATGTGGAAAAAGAGCTTAAATAATTTTTAAAAAATCTGGTGTGACTGGTCGCATAGCACACAACTTTCCTCGGTCACAACTTTACCTTCGGTAATCGAAAGTTGTGTTCTGTTCTTGTCACACCAGATTTTTTGTGTCGACATATATTTAGTTTCCGACATTAGGGAACATTCGAATGCAGATTAATTTATAAGTATGGGCAAATATTTAAATTTTGTTACCATAGCAACCATTTCTCCTATCTTTCCTATGAAGTGCAAGTGTAAAGTGTAAAAAAAAGTGTAAAGTGCTCTTCAGAAGATTTCAATGGCAAAATGAGAATATACATTTCAAAGAGCATCTAAAAAATAATTGATTTTTGGATTTTAATCAAAATCGTCACCATCAAAATCTCGACATCGAATTTTTGAGATGAATCCAATACTTTCTCTCTCATATATATTAACATATATAGAGGTAAGAGAAAGTAAAAAAAAGTTTATTTATTTTTTGTTTCTTTTCAATAAAATTTGACGTCTTCCAATAGCCATCGATCACTTTATATTAGAAAAACATGTATTTCCAACAAAATCTCGACATCGAATTTTCGAATACTTTCTCTCTATATATTTCATATATAGGGTAAGAGAAAGTGAAAATGTATAATATAAATCCAAACACCTAATGGCTTCAGTTGCCGAAACGGGTTAAAAAAAATAAAATAAAATTTGAGATTTAGCTTCTTTATAGGCCTATTTGTTCTAAATAATTTTAAAGACCTGGTGGGACTGTCCGCTCAGCATTTTCTCTTACTTTCTGTAATCGAAAGTTCTGTGATGTGCTATCACAGTCTGTCGAGATATATTTTGTTTCCCTTGGTGCATCGAAATCTTAGAAATTAAATTTATAAATACTCTCAAGGTGATTTCTCTCCTTGTATAGAAACCAAGTATTACCTAAGCAATTAATTGTTTTAACCCCCTCTTGTCAGCAATAGTAAGCTGCTTAACTTCCTTGCTTATAAGCATTTCATTTATATTTGATCTTTTAAGGAACAACTTTTTTTCTTTCAAAACGTAAGCAAATAAATAATCTTCCTCCCTTTTGTTAGAAAATGTGATGAGACTAGTTATAGATTGCTAACGTAATATTTCTTTAACTCCACTCCTTCTCAGTCGTAGCAAGGATTAAGACATTCACTATTCATTTTTTTTTTCATATACCAATTATTTTGAATTTAATTTCGTTGAATGGAGCAATGTATTTAATTCTGCAGATTAATGTTCTAATAATGTTTCTTTATGGCTTTTTCCCTGAGGAAATTTTCCTTGAACATAATTTATTATTTAAAAAATCTGGTGTGACTGGCGCACAGCACACAACTTTCTCTTACCTTCGGTAATCGAAAGTTGTGTACTGTGCTTGTCTCACCAGATTTTTTGTGTCCACATGTATTTAGTTTCCGACAGTACGGTACATTCGATTTTCAAGATAATTTATAAGTATGACAAAATATTTATATATGTTCGAAGTAGTGGCTGTGAGATGTGATATATTTAAAATTTTTATATTTTGTTACCATGGCAACCATTTCTCCTATCTTTTCTATGGAGAACAAGAGTAAAGTGGTCTTCAGAAGATTTCAATCACAAAATGAGAATATACATTTTAAAGAGAATCTAAAAAATAATTGATTTTTGAATTTAAAAAAAAATCGTTGGAGCAAATTTTGAGAAAATCGAAAAAAACTGAAAAACTACATCAGTAAAGTACTAGTACTTTTGGGCCGATTTTGATTAAAAGCTTCGTGTCACGTCCCATGGGGGTGTCTAACTTAAATATAAAATTTCAACCTTCTAGCTCTTTTCGTTCTTGAGATATTTTGTTCACAGACACACACACACACAGACAGACACACAGACACACAGACAGACCATGTCGCGAAAACCACTTTTTTGGATTCAGGGGACCTCAAAACGTGAAGATCCATCAAAATCTCGACATCGAATTTTTGACATGAATCCAATACTTTCTCTCTCTATATATTAACATATATATAGAGGTAAGAGAAAGTAAAAATTATATTCATTAGCTATATGTTCGTAGCTATTGTAGACTTTGAGTTACTAATTCGGTAGCGTTAGAATAGCCCGAAGGCTCGAAAATTCCAGTCCATAAAAAAAAGAGGTTAAGGAATCTAAGTGGAGGGGATGACTGATTACATCCTTCTTTTGAAAAATATCTTCTTTATTCTTCATGATCTGATTCTCTCTTTTAGAAATAGCCTAGAGCGAATTTTTTACATATATCTTTTATTTAATGCGATTAATCTAAAAAAAAAATTATTTTTTCGAAAATCAAAAAACCCTTCTATAAGTTGTAGATATTTTAAATAGCTTTAATTTAAAAAAAATTTGAGGTCGATAGCTTCAAAATTGAGGCCGTTGGAATCTTCCAAAATTAGCACCCCGAGACGCGCACCTTAAAGAATAATTTCTCACTTATCCACCGCTGTTAAAACCAAGAGGGAAACACACATCTGGGTCTGCTCTAACACCCTACTGTAAGCAGCAAAGCCCATAGGGAGAAGGGGTTATATTATAGTTAAATATTTTCCGATATCTATACATCTGAATAAGATATTAATATTCAATAAATACCTCGATTCGGACTTAACTAGTAATAGCATGAGTGTATGTTTTTTTGTTGGGGCCAAGCGCCCCATTGCCCCCCAGTATCGAACCCAGAAGCTCCATCCTTTTTGAAGCATCGGTGTGCTATCCTTTACACTATCAAAACTAATTAATTTTTCTATAAATAATTGCATTTTTATAAATATTTACTTCTCAAATTAAAACAGAGTAGTATTTGTTTATCTATTCTGTATTATTTCCGGGTTATTGCTCCTGGTCGGTATTAGTCATATACAACACGAATTTTAGCTCAATTGACATAAGGAGAAAAATACCTGTTCATTGTCTGTTTCTGCTTGCCCATCTCCGAGTTTTTGATAGATGTTTTTTTTTTTTTTTACTTTGATCAAATTTTGATATAATACTTTATTCTCCAAGTTAAAGGGGGTTTGTCATTCCTAATTAATAAATTGAATTGAACAAAAATGACCTTTGATGGAGAATCATCTCATAAATTGTTCCCATTGATTAAAATAATTTAACTGAATACACGCCTTGATTGATATTCTTTTTAAAAACAAAATCAATTTCTTTTGTTTTAATTTTCATTTTTTTGTTTTTTTAATGATTCATTCCCCTTTAGGCGAAATTACCTCAGCAAGAACTTGACTGAATTTAACATCTTATCTTAACTGAGAGAGCCCCGAGGTCTCAATTAAATCACTTTTATTAAAAGCATTTGTTCAATTCAATAGACTAGATTCTTAACAAAAGGGTTTAATAATTCCCATGAAATTACAGAGGATAATTAATTATCAATGTAAAATGGTTTCACGAGTGAAGTGACTTTATTCTATTTAGACAGAGTATTCAAAGATAGATACATTAAAAGGGATTATTAATATATGAAACAATGTCACGTGTAAATTTTAATGTCAAACTTCACTCATTCCTATTGTAGGGTTTAATTTATGTTCCATATTAGTTATAATGTTATTAAATTTCTTGTCTCGGAATGTAAATTTTATTATTCTCCGATGTTTGGCTATATTTGTTTATTCCTTTGTATTATTAGGCTATATATAACAGAGGCGAACAGTGATTTTGGTCTTGGGCTTATATGGGTAGCACTGATTCCAAAAATTCTAACAGAGCATCTAAAATATAGTTGATTTGAAATCGTTAGACAAAATTTTGAAAAATTCGATAAAAAAAAAACAAACTGAAAAAGTACTTCAATAAAGTACCTACTAGTACCTTTGGCCCATTTTGCTCAAATAGCTTATTTTAATTCATTTTTGTCCCGGAGTGTTCTTAACTTGAATATTTCTAAAATTCAACCTCTTAGCTCATTCCCTTCATGCCTTAAATCATCCCACACAGAACACACGCGCACACACAGACAGATCATTTTGCAGGACCCACTTTTTTGAACTCAATGGACCTCAAAACCTCCATCAAAATCTCGGCAAATTTTCATATGTAAATTTATCAGTAAAAGAAAGTAAAAAATCTGGTGTGACTGATCCCACAGAACACAACTTTCTCTAACCTTCGGTAATTGAAAGTTGTGTTCTGTGCTTGTCACACCAGATTTTTTTGTGTTGAGATATATTTAGTTTCCACAGATATTTTAGAATTCAAAATATAAAATTTATAAACATGGGAATATTTATATTTTGTTACCATGGCAACCGTTTCTCCTATCTTTCCTATTAAGTTTTAGATAACAAAATATAAATTGATTTTTTTTTTTTTTTTGGGGGGGGGGGGAGGGCGAGGAGGTATGTCGAAATAAAGGTATTTCATATAATAATAATCTCAGTGTACAAGAGTAAATTGTGCTTCAAAAGATTTCAAGGGCAAAATGAGAATATACATTTTAAAGAGAATCTAAAAAATAATTGATTTATGAATTTTAATCTAAATCGTTTGTCGTTTGAGAAAATTAAAAAAAAAAATGAAAAAGTACATAAGTAAAGTACTAGTACTTTTTGGCCAATTTTGTTCAAAAGCTTCATGTCACATTCCGGGGGGTTACCTAACTTAAATATAGAATTTCAATCTCCTAGCTCTTTTCGTTCTTGAGATATTTTGTACACAGACAGACACACTGACATACCATGTCACAAAAACCACTTTTTTGGGACCTCAAAACGTGTATATCCATCAAAATCTCGACTTCGAATTTTTGACATAAATCCAATACTTTCTCTCTCTATAAAAGTATTACATATATACATAGGTATGAGAAAGTAAAACATCCTAAATTATCTCTGACCACATTCAGAGAAAGAAAAATAGTTTTAGAACACAAAAGATAAATTGATTATTATTTATTTATTTTTTTTTTTTGGGTCGAGGGGGGGGGACGAGGGTGTGAGTCAAAATAAAGCTATCTCTAATCTCAGTGTGTTTCAAATTGTTGCAGTTTTTATTAGCTCTACTATATATACTATGCTATGATTTAGTAGGGAAGCCATAAAGGCACACTAATTGACGTGGATTTGAATCCCAGGAGCTTCAGCTCCGGGATTTTTCCCAGGTGGAATATTCATGACAGTTAAGGGAGGTCTCTATTGAAATTTCCACTTAATCTGCAGATGGAATTCTCTCGCAGAATTGCATGCACTTGAGGGATAATTCCAAATATACCTTCATTTGATAATCCAAATATTGAAATTTGTATCTCTTATTTTGCAGTTAATTATTGTTAAAAGTTTATTATTTATTTTTAAAACTATTGCACTTTTATAACTCTAATTATTAATTCAAAAATATATAATTAATTATAATTCAGTATTACGTTTTAATATTAAAATTATTCTCTCTGAATATCAAACAAGGATTAAAATTATTATAAATATTCTTTTTTACTTCAATTAAATTAATTTTTGGATAGATGAAAATCAATTTACATTTATTTACATTAATTTCCCTTTATTGAAATGGTTTGATTGATATCATTCTCTTGACTGATATCCTATTTTCGATTTACCATCTCCCTAAACGTCAATACAAATATTTATACAAGAGTGAAAGAGAGAGAAAGAGACAAAAGGAAATAAATCGTCCTAAAAGTTAAGAATTGTTGAATTAAAGAGACGATAACTCTGATCTATTTTCGATCTCTTTTTTTTTTTTTTAATACAAAGAACGACAAAGATAATTTGGACAGCTGGAAATTTACGAACTGCTCTACTCATGTCTATTTTCAAAATGTTTCTTGTCAAATGTGATTTAATCTGACAAACTAATCATCTGTTCACTTCATTCTCTTGATTGTTTCGTATGCCAATATAACGGGTCTTAAATAATACATCACATCATCTAGATATAAAACGCAAAAATTGAAATAGAGCTACTGGAAATGAATAAACGATATTATATACTTACTAACTTTTTACGGCATTTCATTTGGATAATGAAAATATTTTGCTGGACGATTTTAAAATTAAATAAATAAATAAACCTCATCAAAACCGATCACTCAAGCTTTCTCCTAAATAATTTTCATCGGACTGATAAAAATCTCAAAAATCTGGTGTGACTCAACGGACAACTTTCTCTTAACATTTTTATATTAATTATTTATTAAAAATATATAAATACTGTACAACGTTTCGACTGCTTATTCTGCAGCCGTTATCAAATACTGTGCACTTGCTCCGACTCAAGTGAATTCAACTGAAAGAAAAAAGTTTCTACACACATTATTCTCGAAACTCTTCTTTCACGAGATATTTAATTGTTATTTATTTATCTACTACTCGCAAAACTCGCCTTCCCCGAGGATAGAAGCTGCTAAAAGCAATTCACATTTTGAAGATATTTGATTATAATTAATTTTCCAAAAGATTCACATTATTACTACTTTCCAAATCGCCTTTTCAAATACTAAATGTGTACTTAATTTGATAGATAGATTCATAGAATATTGTTGATTTCTATATACATTAGGGTATCCTTAAATTAGAGTGGTCCTTATTTATGGAGGTAGATCTTTTCCATTGCATTAAAAAAATAATATCTTCAAAATTTAAAGTCATTTAATTAATAACTTATAACTAATAGGAAAAGTTAGACCTCTCTTCCTCAATTTTAATTATTTGAATGTAAAATGTCAAAAATGTTATTCAAACTATCTTTAAATTCTTGCTCGTCCTTGAACCATAGTACAATCGTAGAGTATCCGCCTCTTGTGTTAGGGGTCTAAATAATATTTTTTAATGGATTCTTAAAATATGTCTAAATAATATCCCGTAGGCCAGCGTTTTCCAAACTGTGAGGCGCGCCTCCCTAGGGAGGCGCGGAATAGTCTAAGGGGAGGCGCGAATATTGGCCACCAAGATCAATTTTCCTATTGATTGCTAGTTTTATTATCAGTAGAGACGGTGCCAGTGCGGCTCATCGAGTTTTTAATTAAAATAATAAATATGAATAAATAAAAAAAATATTTTTATATAAATTTATTTTTTTTTAGTATTAAAAATTTTTGTTTTTGTATTATTTTATTAAATGGGGGGGGGGGGGCGTCATACTATTAAATATTTTTAAGGGAGGCGTTGTAACATAAAGTTGGGAAACTATTGGCTTAAAGTAAGATTCATTCTAGAAAATTATACTATGTGTAAAACCCAAAAGCGGATCCAGGGAAGTTTTTCACGGTTTTAATTTTTTTCTGACTAGACGCGAAGCTCGCCGAAGGCGATAGCATTGTTAATTATTTTATTTATTAAGATTGGATTTCAAATGGCTTAAATAAGAATACCTGGACCCCAACATATATATAATCTTATTTACCGTTATCGTAAAAAGTCTTATATGGCCTAAGTTGCCGAAAAGACAAAAAAGTGTGTGTTTAAAAAAAAAAAAAAAGATTGGATTAGGGGTTGAAAAATTGAAAAAAATGTTTTTATTTTTTATTTTTTTTTTAGCTAAATCGAAGCCAAATAAATAGAAAACATTCAAAAAATAGCGTTATTATTTTGATTAGGGGGGGGGGGATGAAGGGTTGATTATTTAAGAAAGGCCTTGGAATATTCCAAATCACTTGTTGACATTCTTTTCCAGTTATAAATATAGTTAGATTAGAGCAAAAAGTATTTTTTTTACTTTTAATAAAAAGGGAATTGCTATGTCCATCTATTTATTCCTATACAGAGAGAGAGAGAGACAAATCTCTCGTTCAGTCGAGTGCGTTGCCGCGCGGCAGGCGCTGCTCTCTTTTTTGTGTTTAAAGTGAATCAAAGTTAATAATTAATATAGTGTAACCCACCCTGACCACTCCGTCAGCCAACACACCCTCTTGAGTGTCTTATTAAAGGTAATTATTATGCATTTTATCGTTGAAAAAAAAAAAATGATAGAAACAAAAAATTTGACTGCGAAAAACGATTCTTTTGAATATGAAATTAATTTTTTTGTATTTCACTAAGGGTAGAGGGAGAATACTGTATAAGCTGTTGAAAGAAGGAGGGAGAGTGTAGGTGTCATTGAAAAAAAAAATTAGTTTTTTTATTTTTCATCTTTTTTTTTTTCTTTTTTTAAACACTCACACTTTTTTCTCATTCACACTCAACACTCACACACATTCAGACAGTCTTTTCGGCAACTCAGGTCAAATAAGACTTTATAAGATACCCGTTATTAATTAATAATATATATGTTAGCGAGGCGAATAGCTGAATCAATATGTAGTAGAAAATAAAGGTCGAGCAGCTATGATAATTTCTTTATTTGAGAACCCACAGCGACGTTTCGGTCGACTATGCGACCATCTTCATGGCTAGAGTTCAGTCAACAGAAAAACCTCTTAAGTTCTTTGACAGACATTTCATAAAATACATTACGATCTATCATATATAATGATTCACGCCAAAGTCAATATAAATATTATGAATTTATATTGACTTTGGCGCTGAATGCATTATATATGATAGATCGTAATGTATTTTATGAAATGTCTGTCAAAGAACTTAAGAGGTTTTTCTGTTGACTGAACTCTAGCCATGAAGATGGTCGCATAGTCGACCGAAACGTCGCTGTGGGTTCTCAAATAAAGAAATTATCATAGCTGCTCGACCTTTTATTTTCTACTAATAATATATATATTGGGGGTCCAGGCATTTCTAATTAAGCCATTTGATATCCATTTCGGACTGCCAGGGGTCCGAACCCGCGACGTTCGGTATAGAAGGTAGGCCCGCTACTAACTACTTGATGTAGTTGGTAGCGGGCCTACCTTCCTGAGGGCATTTTTTTTATCTTTTTTTAAATCACCATTATTTACCATTATATTCTTTCTATATTTCCTATATCTTCGTTAATCAAATTTCCTTAATATACTTTTACACAGGGGTGGATTAAGGGGTGAAAATTAAAATAAAATAATTTCAAAATAATAAAATAAAAATAAAAAAATTATTTATAAATGAATTCAAATTATTTTGAGAGTAATTTCGCAGTGAAGGCTCGCAGTTCCTTAAGGGGGTGAGGAGGTATGAAGGCATTAACCAGGGGGGTTAATGCCCCATCCCTATAATGCATAAAGATATTAATGTTTTTTTAATTCTTTTACTAAAAAATAAGTGCATTCCGTTTGAGTTAAAATTTATATTCTATATTTAGCAAATAGTATAATAGAATAGAAACGTTTTATTTTAATTCTAAAATTTCTTATTACTGGGGCGGAATTAATTTTTGAAAATTTCGAAACTCTCATAAACAGATAATAACACTAAGTAACATAGGAACTCATCGAATCCTTTGCAGAATTTCGTAGGGATTTTTTTCATTAGGTAGAAAAGTAAGATATGATTAGTCCACTTAGAATTTTACTGGGGTGAGTTACCGCATCTTATTGTATATAGAACTAATCTCAATTAGGATTTGAATTTTTACTTTCTCTTACCTATATATATATAAGTTAATATACATAGGCCTATATATAGAGAGAAAGTATTGGATTCATGTCAAAAATTCGATATCGAGACTTTGATGGATATACACGTTTTGAGGTCCCCTGAATCCAAAAAAGTGGTTTTCGCGACATGGTCTGCCTGTGTGTCTAAGTTAGGCACCCTCCTAGGGCGTGAAAATAAGATTTGAGAAAAATATTTTTCTTCAGGAATGAAAGTTAGAAAAAACGGAGCCAGAAATTTTTCTTTATAAATATATTTTAACAGCTAACATTTAGGCTTTGATTAAAGCCATCCTCGAATGACCACTAACAGCTCCGAGGATAGCTTTGACCAAGGCAGAAGCGTTAAGCTGTTAAAATATATTTTTAAAGAAAAATTTCTGGTTGCGTTTTCTTCTAACTTTCATTCCTGATACAAATTCCACCAGCCATCAAATACCCTTATACCAGCGTTTTCCAAACTGTGAGGCGCGGACTAGTCTAAGGGGAGGCGCGAATATTGCCCACAGGACCAATTTTCCAAATTATTGCTAGTTTTAATATAAATAAGAATAAATAAAAAAAATATTTTTATATAAATTTATATTTTTTAGCATTAAAATTTTTTGTTTTTGTATTATTTTATAAAATGGGAGGGGGGGGGAGGCGTCATATGATTAATTATTTTTAAGGGAGGCGTGGTAACTTAAAGTTTGGAAACCACTACCGTAGGCTAATTAGGAAAGAATAAAGGCATGCGCCTTGAATTCCGATTCTAAAGAACAGATAAATTAAAATGTATCATCTGTCAAAGTTCGTCAGCATAAATCTGTTCATATTTCTTATTTTTCATAATTATTTAACAAATGTGTGAGTAGTCAAAGCCGATTTGAGCTATTCATTGATATTAATATCTTAATCTTATTCAAATGAATAGATCTCGAAAATAAAATTATAAGGTGTTTTCAAAAGAAATAGTACAGGGCTTCAAGAATTTTAGTTCAATTAATTAAACAAATTCCTATGTAATCTTTGTTTTATACTTTAAGCTCCGTGAGCTACGTCTTCTTTTTCATCTATTTTTTTCTCCCTTTTTCCAGGAATTATTTTTTTATTTAAAGGAACAATTTGAAAATAAGAGCCACCCTAATATACATAGATATATTTTTCACATTTTATTTAGAAGATAGATTAGATTCCTTTTATTTTGCTAGGCAAATCATATTTATTTAGAAAATTAACATCGATTGTCGAATTTAGGTGAACCAGATAATAAGTAAAGGGTTCCCTCTTTAACTTTGTTTAAGTTTTGTGGCTAAAGAAGAATTGTAATAAAATAGAAGATTGTAGAAGCAAGAGAGAGAGAGAGAGAGAGAGAGCGTAAAGTGAGATCTCCCAGGGGCTGCTTTGCTGTAGGAGAGCTACATTTAATTTTCCCCACTTCCCACAATCCCAGTAGCTATAAACCACTATTTTTTAATTAAACCTAGGAAAGTCTTTACTCGAACAATTTAATAAAAAGACTAGAATTTAAATCTTACTCAAAATTCTAAATGATAGATCAATAAGCAATTAAACAAATTTTGTGAATATATTTTGCTAGCCTTTGAATGGGAGGGTGGGGACTTATAATAGGAATTTATCTCCGTAATTTGCCAATTTAATACCTAGATGATTGATGTATCCAATGGAGGATAGGGAGATCGTAAATTGCATGCCATTTTTTTATTTGATCTCTTCTAAAAAATAAACAACACATTACATTATTTAATGTGATATATCATATAAATTAATTTAAAATGAAATATCTTTTGTTGGTATTTTTTTTTTCTTTAAAGTTCGTATCTAATACTTTTCACTTTAATTAAATTTATTTAAAAGCAGATTCTTTTCAAATACCAATTTAATTCGGAATTATTTTTTTTTTTTTTGAACCTTTTAATATAGGCCTACTGAACCTTTTATTATGAAATTTCATGAACGGGATTTGAATTGAAATGTTTTTATTCATTTTCAATTACTTTAAATCCTTTTGTTTTGCTTTTTATTTAATGTTGATAGGATATGGTTAGTAAATATATATTAATTTAATGGAAGTGTTGCAAAAAAAGAGCCTCTATTTATATCAAACTCTTTATTCGGAACGTATCCATCTTGAGCTTTTCAAAGCGTAGTCTATAAATGTCAAAAAAGATGAATTTACTTATAGTTAAATTTTGTTATATTAATATACAAATACAAGCATATGTTGTCAATGGATGTATTTTAATTCGTTTATCCAATCCGAAAGTTATTTAATTCAATGCTCTCAATTTAGAACAAGAAGAGAAAATTTTGTGGTTAAGGTAGGGCCTGACGTAGTCGGGTCTTTAATTGACTTGGGTGATCATTAAGGTTTAAATAAGTGTAATTTATTCTGATATTTCGTAAGCTAAGTAGATACTTTTTATTTTATTTTAAGCTTGAAGTCCCTCTCGAAACAAGAACCCTCATGTTTATACATGCCTTGTTAAAAAGGGGTCTTTGGTTTTAAATAAACAAAAGAGAATTTAGATAAATACATTCACATGAAAACCAATTTATGGGTTGTCTTTGAATATAAAATGACTCTGATCATTAAATGATATATTAATTAACAAAAATACTTTATTTGTAAGGCAGGTACAGCCAGGGCATCCCCAACCAACCTACAAAAAGTAGATTCTTATTTTAATGACAGTGACTTTTAAGGGTTTCTCAAATTAGTTGGTGTTTGATTACTGGAAAATAGGCAACCAATTTCCAACATCCTAATACATTTTTCACTTTAAGAATTTTTTTTTTTTAAATTTATGTAAGGTCTTTTTCGGCATCTGAAGCCATGATCTTTGGCATTAGAAGATAAGGCTTTTTATAAAAAAAACACACTTTTTTCTCACTCACAGTCACACACCCATCCACACAGTCTTTTCGGTATCCAGGCCATATAAGATTTAATAAATACGAGTATATATTTGGGGTCCAGGCGTTCTTATTTAATTCATTTGGCATCCAAATGGCTTAAATAAAATCATCGGACTGCCTGGAATCCGAACCCGCAACAACAAATTTTTATAACCCATTGTTGATATATAGAAGAAGTAAAAAAAAAAAAAAAAAAATAAATAAATAAATAAATAAAAACATGGAATGGTCATGATACAAGTTAATTGTAAGCAAAAAATTGATTTTGATGCCCCTAAAATTAATTTTTCATATTAATATTTTATTGTCCTTAGTTTTTGTCTTAGCTGAACAGATCAGAGAAAGTAGTGAAGAAGAATAATACTAGACTTTTAATATATTTGCTTTTCCTCTTTGAAAGATAGGCAACCGAAATGTTAATGAGCTTTTGATTAGGTCATCCAAACCAATTAAAAAAAAGTCTGGTGTGACTGGCAAACAGCACTCAACTTTCTCTTACCTTCGGTAATATATTTTGTTACCATGACAACCATTTCTCCTATCTTTTCTATGGAGTACAAGAGTAAAATAGTCTTCAGAAGATTTCAATGACAAAATGAGAATATACATTTTAAAGAGAATCTAAAAAATAATTGATTTTTGAATTAAAAAAAAAAAAATTGCTGGAGCGAATTTAGAGAAAATCGAAAAAAAAAAACTGAAAAACTACATCAGTAAAGTACTTACTAGTATTCAAAAGCTTCGTGTCACGTCCCATGAGGGTGCCTAACTTAAATATAAAATTTCAACCTCCTAGCTCTTTTCGTTCTTGAGATATTTTGTTCACAGACAGACAGACACACAGACAGACAGACACACACAGACAGACCATGTCGCGAAAACCACTTTTTTGGATTCAGGGGACCTCAAAACGTGTATATCCATCAAAATCTCGACATCGAATTTTTGACATGAATCCAATACTTTCTCTCTCTATATATTAACATATATATAGAGGTAAGATAAAGTAAAATTACCAGTATATGTTTGTTGCTTACCTCGCAAACTCAGACAATTTGTAAGAATTCTATATTGAAACTATTCTATCCTGCTTTGTTCTCTCTGTCTGACGGTTAATTAACACACACAGTGCCAGATTTATAACCCAACATTAATCTTTATGGTCTTTATATATGCAATGATTAGATATATTTGTCTTTTGATTAAAATTACCTAAGATTAGAATTGGATTACCCTTTATATAAGAAGTTGTGAATTAAATAGATGGCTAGGTCCCATTCGACTCAGCTAATGATCAATGCTTAGAAGGCGGAACGAGCTCTTTGTTTGAAACCAAGCCCGAAATACTAAACACCAAAACACTAAAACGGAGGTCCCCCCGGCTGGGACTTAACCCCCACCCCACTCCCCTCCCTTTGCGTGCCAGTTGACTTGCTCCATATCGAACTCAACCAGACCTCCGGCCTGTTTAAAATTTAAACAGGTGTTTTCGAACAGGTAGCTTCGATTCGGAAGAAGAATTGAGAGAGGGAGAAAGTCAAGAGACTTCCGGCAATTCAAGCCTTAGGTCAATGCGTAGTTAAATTTTAATCTATTTTACGGTTCAGCATGTTTCAAACTAGTCTACAACAACAAATAACAAAGAAATTTATTATTCATAACATACATAATTTTTATTTTGTTGTCTTCCTTCTTTTGTGATTTTCTGAATTGATAGTAAAGTATATTCATGAAATTTTCCTTGTTCAGAAAGTTATTTTTCAAGGAATCATCATTTTTTTCTTTTATTTTCAAATTATATGCTCTTTTAATTAGCAACGAATTTTAGCAACTGGCGGTCAGAGGGAAATTCCTCATTTCTGAAATTTATTTTCCTCTTTTTACGGGGTTTTAGAAATACGATCAGTTCTTCCTCTGAAGATGGAGATGAATTATTTTCATTAACGTCTCTAGTGGACAAAAGCTTGATTATATTTTGAAATGCACTAAAAAAAAAATCTAGGAGAGAAAAAAGAATGCAGCCATGAATTAAAAAAAAATAATTTTGAGGTTACCTATCCTCCGAGGATCAGAGGTTTAATTAACCTGATTAATGATCGATATATTCCTATAAGTTCTTTCCCTTTAAACTCAGCCTGAGAGAGCGTTTAATTAATTAAATAAATATTCAAAAAAAAAAAAAAAAAAGAAAATTTACTATACATGGCTTCTTATTCCAACCTTTGATGTATATGATACAAGAATTTTCGAAATTTATTTAAACATCGGGATTATTTTATTATTCTATTGAGAAAAAGAGATGTAATTTAATTCTTAAAGAACATACTTGAAGGACGCCAGGTGAATTCAGAAATAGATTATTGAAATTTGACCCTGCGCTACATTATATATAAAAAAATCTGGTGTGACTGGGATAGCACACAACTTTCTCTTACCTTCGGTAATCGAAAGTTGTGTACTGTGCTTGTCTCACCAGATTTTTGTGTCGACATGTATTTAGTTTCCGACAGTAGGGTACATTGATTTTCAAGATGTAAAATTTATAAGTATGGCAAAATATTTATATGTTGTTACCATGGCAACCATTTCTCCTATCTTTTCTATGGAGTACAAGAGTAAAGTGGCCTTCAGAAGATTTCAATCACAAAATGAGAATATACATTTTAAAGAGCATTTAAAAAATAATTGATTTTTCAATTTAAAAAAAATCGTTGAGCAAATTTAGAGAAAATCGAAAAAAACTGAAAAAGTGCATCAGTAAAGTACTAGTACTTTTTGGTCGATTTTGTTCAAAAGCTTGTGTCACGTCCCATAGGGGTGCCTAACTTAAATATAAAATTTCAACCTCCTAGCTCTTTCCGTTCTTGAGATATTTTGTTCACAGACACACACACAGACAGACACACACAGACAGACCATGTCCGAAAACCACTTTTTTGGATTCAGGGGACCTCAAAACGTGAAGATCCATCAAAATCTCGACATCGAATTTTTGAATGAATCCAATACTTTCTCTTATATACCCCCCCCCCCCCCCAACCCCCCCCCCGCCCCCCCACCTATATACAATAACAAGGTAAGAGAAAGAAAAATATTTCTTATCTCTTGAACTAAGAGTCACTGTTTTGCCTCCCTCCTTGGGTAAAAAATGCTAGATTCAGTTTTCATTTTGTCGTTTTTTTTTTTTTTTTTTTTTTTTTTTTTGGTATTTTTGACCCTTTTCCTATTTTTTTGTTACATTCAATTATAATTTTTTATTGTTTTCTTTTTTCGCCCCCATTTTATAATAGAATTTCATTCTAAAGATACAGAATAAAGTATAAATCCTCATCACTAACAAACTTTCTGTTTGATATTAGCCATTATAAAGAAGGTATTAAAATGAGTGAGACAGATTCGTTTACTTGATTTATTGATTTAAGCCAAACTTTAGGTGTTAAGTCAACAATAGGATGGTTTAGAGATGTCGGAAGTTGAACAGTGGGTTAATTAAATTTTCTTGTGACCGATACGTTGATCCTGGCTTAAATTAATAAATGAAATAAAAGTAACTTGACAGAAGAGTTTCTTAAAAAACGACGAGTTGAATTGCAATTTCAAATCTGAAACTTGCCTTCTTTTACACACCATTAAATATATTTATTTATTTAAAAAAAAAATCTAATTTTAAATAGCTACACAAAGTGTAAAAACGGCGAACTAGGATATACTGTATGTATAGTAAATAAACAACATTACAAAAACAACGATAAATGGGTGAAAAATAAAAATAAAAAATGTCTAGGCTCATTTATACATTTAATTTATTTTCATAATATTTATAGGCAAAAAATTCAATAAAATTAAATGATAAATACGTTCTACTATTTTAGAAAGTTGCCCTCACACATTTGAAAAATTTCCTATTAAAAAAAAAAAATTGAAAAGTATGTATTCGAATACCCTAACTTTTATTTATGTTTAAACGAGACATTTTAAAGGGGATATTTCTTTAATTTATTAATCCCATATGAACGGAATCGCTCTATAAAAAAGGGTTAAACGAGGAATGATTGTAAATCATACTCGTTAGAAAATATTCTAATCACCCCGGCTGGACCAATTTTTATTTTTAATTATTTCTCTTAAAATGAGAATTCTTATACAACTTTTCTCATAAAAAAAAAACATTTTTTTATAAATATCTAGAGATTTTTTTTAATATGATTTAACTATAAAAAAAATATTCAGCTTTACGAAAACAACCTTCTAAAGGAATTAGGCCTATGTAAATATTTTAATGATATTTTTAAGATGCAATTGGTAGCTGTTTGCAGTTGCTATTTTGATGATATAGAATATTATTTTCATTTCATTTAAAGTTGATGGATAATTATGAGAAGAAGCATGTCAACTTGAGGGCCAATTTGATTGTCAACCTAATTTTTTGCTCCCATCAGATTATACCATTTGGTACCATACATGTTATAAATGAAATTGAAACAGGGAAATTAAGAGAGAAAGTATTATTAAAGTCAAATTCGAGTGTCGAGATTTTTATTAAAACATCGTTTTGTAGTTCCCAGATTCTATAAAAGTAGCTACCCCAAAATTATCTTTGGGTGCATCCATAGGCGTAGCCACGGGGGGTTTTGGGGGTCCAAACCCCCCCATTGGACCCAAGCCATGACTAGATATTTAAGCTCTATAATGCAAAATACTTTTTCTCTCTATATATTTCATATATAGGGTAAGAGAAAGTAAAATATAATAATTTTCTCTAGCTTAAAAAAAAAAAAATTAAATAAAACGCAAAAAATTCGAGAAAATTCAGAATTTTCCCATTTAGAGCGGGCGCTGGAGGTAGTTGAGTATGCAAAATTTGAGGACCGAATTCTGACAATGGATTTGGGCTAAGAATAGCTCCCAGAATAAGGATCCGGATCTTGCCGGGCCAATTTTTGGTCCAATTTTTTTTTACCCCCACCCCATAGGAAATCAATGGAGTGCATGCTAAGATGATGTGAAGATTTGCAATTATGGTCAAATTCGAGTACTTAAAACCTCAAACAATGAAAAAACTGTCTTGTCAGCAACTGAGGGATCCTCTAGAGTCCCCTGAGAAGTACTATCTTGCCACCAGTTGTGGTGGTCCCCTCTAACCCCTTCATCTCTTTTCTCTCTCTTTGTTATAAATTTAAATATACGGCTTTAACACCATGCCAAATTGTGGGGACCGGCAATTATGTTCATAATCCACTACCTGGTATCCCAATCAATGAAAAATACTATCTTGCCGCCAACTGCGGTGGTCCCCTCTAACCCCTTCACCTCTTTTATCTCTCTCTTTGTTATAAATTTAAATATACGGCTTTAACATCATGCCAAATTGTGGGGACCGGCAATTATGTTCATAATCCACTAGCTGGTATCCCAACCAATGAAAAATACTATCTTGTCGCCAACTGAGGTGGTCCCCTTAACCCCTTCACCTCTTTTCTCTCTCTCTGTTATAAATTTAAATATACGGCTTTAACATCATGCCAAATTGTAGGGACCAGCAATTATGTTCATAATCCACTACCTGGTATCCCAATCAATGAAAAATACTATCTTGCCACCAGTTGTGGTGGTCCCTCTAACCCCTTCAACTCTTTTCTCTCTTTGTTATAAATTTAAATGTACGGCTTTAACACCATGCCAAATTGTAGGGACCGGCAATTATGTTCATAATCCACTTTCCCACCATTAAAAAAACTTTTTTTCCGCCAACTGCGGTGGTCCCTTTAACCCCTTCACCTCTTTTCTCTCCCTTATTATACATTTAGATGTAATGTCTGAAAACCATGCCAAATTGTGGGGACCGGCAATTATGCTCATAATCCATTACCTCGTGCTCCAATCAATGAAAAATACTATCTTGCCGCCAGTTGTGGTGGTCCCCTCTAACCCCTTCACCTCTTTTCTCTCCCTTTATTATACATTTAGATGTACTGTCTTAAAACCATGCCAAATTGTGGGGACCGGCAATTATGCTCATAATCTACTACCTGGTGTATTTATAATAAAGGGAGATAAAAGAGGTGAAGAGGTTAGAGGGACCACCACAACTGGTGGCAAGATAGTATTTTTCATTGATTGGGATACCAGCTAGTGGATTATGAACATAATTGCCGGTCCCCACAATTTGGCATGATGTTAAGGCCGTATATTTAAATTTATAACAAAGAGAGAGATAAAAGAGGTGAAGGGGTTAGAGGGGACCACCGCAGTTGGCGGCAAGATAGTATTTTTCATTGTTTGGGATACCAGCTAGTGGATTATGAGCATAATTGCCGGTCCCCACAATTTGGCATGATGTTAAGGCCGTATATTTAAATTTATAACAAAGAGAGAGAAAAGAGGTAAAGGGGTTAGAGAGGACCACCGCAGTTGGCGGCAAGATAGTATTTTTCATTGATTGGGATACCAGGTAGTGGATTATGAACATAATTGCCGGTCCCCACAATTTGGCATGATGTTAAAGCCGTATATTTAAATTTATAACAAAGAGAGAGATAAAAGAGGTGAAGGGGTTAAAGGGGACCACCGCAGTTGGCGGCAAGATAGTATTTTTCATTGATTGGGATACCAGGTAGTGGATTATGAACATAATTGCCGGTCCCCACAATT
Source organism: Euborellia annulipes (assembly GCA_023213315.1). Classification (NCBI taxonomy): domain Eukaryota; kingdom Metazoa; phylum Arthropoda; class Insecta; order Dermaptera; family Anisolabididae; genus Euborellia; species Euborellia annulipes. The sequence goes on along the minus strand of JAKCPI010022056.1, from coordinate 83,935 downwards.
TGGCATGGTGTTAAAGCCGTATATTTAAATTTATAACAAAGAGAGAGAAAAGAGATGAAGGGGTTAGAGGGGACCACCACAACTGGTGGCAAGATAGTACTTCTCAGGGGACTCTAGAGGATCCCCTCAGTTGCTGACAAGACAGTTTTTTCATTGTTTGAGGTTTTAAGTACTCGAATTTGACCATAATTGCAAATCTTCACATCATCTTAGCATGCACTCCATTGATTTCCTATGGGGTGGGGGTAAAAAAAAATTGGACCAAAAATTGGCCCGGCAAGATCCGGATCCTTATTCTGGGAGCTATTCTTAGCCCAAATCCATTGTCAGAATTCGGTCCTCAAATTTTGCATACTCAACTACCTCCAGCGCCTGGTCTAATTGAAAAGAATTGATTTTTGTTATGCTTTATAAAAAATTAAAGCCGCTTAAAATTGATTAAATCTCGCAAATGAAAAATAATAAAAATTATTATATAAATAAATTTTTTATTTTTTTCTTATAGCGGTCTGAGATAGGAGTCTGGTCAAGAGAAACACATAGAGAGACACCCCGGTTCCTTAGGCCTATATACATAAAATTAAGAGATTTGCATTATTTATTGCCTGATACGAGTTGATTGAAAAATTGCGGCACTTAATTAAGAAAGGGCGGGCCCGAGCCACCCCGAGGGGGTCCAGAGGGGGGCGAAGCGAAGGTGGGGTAAGTGGCTAGTCATATATTTCATTAGACGCCTTATACTGCCCTATTAGTCGGGGTGGGGGGAGGAGAAATAATCCTAAACCCCCCCCATCAAAAATTTCTGGCTACGCCTATGGGTGCATCTATATACAAGACTTGTGGCTATGTGACTAAACAAATACTCAAAAAAAAAGAGCTACAAGATTGAAATTTTATATTTAATCAATAACTTATTATAATTAAATTTAAGGAATGCGGTATGGGTTTCAAGTGAAACATTTTGAGCTAAGGTTGTATTTATGTGAGTTTCACGAGAGTAAAAAACACAAATTTAAATTGTAATTCTCAACATATTTCGGGTTGTTAACCCATCTTCGGGAGTTACAAAAAATCTAGAACTAAACTATATACCGTATTAATTAGGGAGGTTTAGGCCTTTTCAGTACATAAAAACAATACAATTTAAAAAAAAAATTATATTTATTTCTAAAAGGTTAACAAACCAATGCTGGTTTCGATAGCATTTCAGCTTATCTTCTTCAGTGAGCGGTTTTGTACCTTTTCATAGGTGAGGATCTTTCTAAAAAATCCCTCTCCAGGAACCAAACCTTTGTATAAACGCCCGCACTTTTGTCATTAACATACATGGAATAAGATTATATTACGCTTTTAAATATATACCAATATATTGAGTATTACAATTTAAATTTGTGTTATAACTTTTTTACCCTCGTGAAACTCACATAAATACAACCTTAACTTATTATAATGTAGGAATTTATTCTGGTTGCAGAAGATTTGATTTCGGGAAATGAAAATGTTTACTATATTTGTACAAAAATAATATAAGGCGGTTCTTAATAATTTTTTGATATTTTCTTTGTTTTAAAGTACTCTCTGAAAAACACTCCAAGTTTTTGAATTAAATCGAATTAATACGATTATCAGTCAATGGTGAAATAAAACCAAGTTTTTTCCTAATCTGCTTGACGAACATTTCGGATGTTAATCCCAACCTTCTTCAGGATCTTGTCTTATTATTTTATTGCAATTGTTTATTTTTTACAAATAAAAATGTCGATTAGACATTCAAAAAAGGTGTGACGAACACCGAATCGTCAACTAGCAGAATAAACTTCCATTGCTTATTTCATTAATTTTAATTTATTCACCTTCCATTGAAAAAACATTTAAAAGAAATCTTAGCAATACAATTTGTTCATATATAACTATCTCAAATGTTCTTCTTAATCTCTTATCATTTCAATATCTTCCATATCTCTTTCTCTTTCTATATCCCGTTGGGAAGTAAATATTTTCCAATCATAAAGATATTTCAAAATTTCATATTTAAATTTAGAATCAGCATCAATGATTTTATCTCTTCCCTTTCTTTGTTCAAATTATTTATTAATCATCCGAATATAACCTTCGACATATCACAATAAAAAGCGATTCCAACGCATCATCCCAAAAAAAACCACTTGTTGCTATGAATTTGCTCAAGTGAAGTGAATTTGAATTCTATTATTATATCTGATAGTTTCTATTGAATAAATATCACATTTATCTCTCTTTTTATTGTGAGTCATTAGCTATCCATTCTACCCTCATATACGGGCATAAATTTCCTCTTAATCAAGGTCATTCGGCAAACATGGGGAATAAAATTTCACTTTTCATTCACAATTAAAGAAAAGAAAATTTAATAATGAACTGATATGATTAAGTGGAAAATTTATTCCCATGCTTTATTATATATTGTTTGTGATTGTGTAAGGTCTATCTTACAGCCTTATTAATTTCTACCTCTCTCAGCTCAATTAGACAGAACAACCTTGAATTTTTTATTTCTTGCTTGACTAAAAACGACCAGTTCATTCATTCTCTCCTGATTATTATGTAAATTGTTGATTAAATAGAAACTAGAGGCTTTAAAAATCATAACATGACTTTATCATAAAAAACAAACTTAAAAATAATATTTTTAATTTTCTTATCAATATTTATATCATTAATTAGAAGAAAAATTTATGGATAAAAATTGTTTATGAATATTTAATAGAAAAAAAAAAAGATAAATTTTTTATGCCTGTTAGTAGACAAATATTTTATGTGAGGGTAAATTTATTTTCTCATATTTAAAAAATCTGGTGTGAATGGTCGCACAGCACTCAATTTTCTCTAACCTTTGGTAATCGAAAATTGTGTTCTGTGCTTAGGGGCGGATTAAAGGGGGAGGGGGGGGCGAGGAGGCGATCGCCTCCCCTCCCCCCCCCGAGAAGAAATTCACAATATTATAAAAACTAGTAATCTAAAGAAATTATGATTTCCGGGCTTTAATTTCAATTGAATTTGTTACCAATCAATTTAAATAAATAGGAAAGGGGTCTAAATGGCCATAGATGCCCATAAAGTCCTTAAATAAAAAAAAAAAAAAAATCGCCCCCGACAAAATATAATAGGGAGGGGGGGGGTGTCATAGGATTAAATATTTTTAAGGGAGGCGTGGTAACATAAATCTTGGAAACCACTGCCTAAATATTTAATTTACCTTCCTTAATTACTGTCAAAATGTATGTCAATAAATTATAGTGCAGGAGAGACCTTTTTTGCACCTACTTATTAAGTTTTCAATATAATTTAACTTTCCTACACCTTTCTATATAACATACATTCCGCGGCCGAAAGTCTTGAATTTGAAAATTTTACCTAAAGAATACATTTTAATGAAAAATTTTCCTTTTTTTTTATGTTTCGATCACTAATTATAGCTATCGACTCGATTTTGTCAATTTGATTTTCCAATATGTTAAACCTCCTCCCCGTAATCGAGAGGTTAGAGATATGGACGAATGTCAATATTGATAATCTAAAAGCAAAGGGGGAGTGGGTTCGGGTCCGAGGCAGTCCGATGAATATTTATTGAAATTATTTGGATACAAAATGGTGTCAATAAATGCCTGGATAATTTGTATCGAAATATTTATAAAAATATATATTTGTGTTTCATTTAAGTCTACCGAAAAGATTAAAAAAAAAAAAGTTAACTACTATCAATAGTTCACCAATAAAATAATTATTTTTAAAGATAAGTAGTTTACGAAGACAAAGAATTCCACAATTAGGACTTAACAATCCATTGTTTCAATCTCTATAAAAGCAACAATGCCTATTGATTAAGAGTTTGATCTGTGCTAGAAAAGTCTATAAATAAAATATTGCATACAATTTTAATTACTACTGTATATTAATTTCTCTTTTCTTTTTTTTTTAGGTAAGTCTTCTAAACTTCAGATTTCCTGTAAAGGTAATCCTAATCAACAGTAATTAATAAAAATGAATAGACGACCAAAATATAATTTTTTCGCTCTAAGCTTGGCCTGCTTACCCCTTGAAGTATTAATAAAATACCTTTTTCAGTATTAATTATTCATATTAATAAAGTTCTTAACTTAATACTTTATTCATATAGACCTATTTAGATAAAAAGACATAAGCTGAAAAAAGGATTATATTTCAGCTAAAATTGGCGCATCCGTTTCTTTGTTAAAAGCTTACGTAGAATATAATTTGACAAAAAAAAAAAAAAAAAACCTACGGATATATAAGCTTAAAGAAATGTAAATTCAACTGTTGATGGTGACTAAATATTTGATAAACGATCATTTCCTCTTTCTTTATTATTAAGATAGTTAATTCATCATAGGTTACAAATTAATATTTTAAAACAAATAAACCGTGAGATATAAAATATGCAAATTTTCATTTGCCAACGGGAAATGAATGGATGGATCCTTTTGAGATCAAGCGAGAAGCGAAAAAAAGGCATTTCTTCTGGGATTCGAAATAAATTCGAAATGTTGATTTAGAGAAATATCAACTTGAAGATATTTGAGATCTTTTTACTTTCTCTTACCCTATATATGAAATATATATAGAGAGAAAGTAATTGCTTTTGTAATCTATTCATTTATATAATGCCCCTCTCTGGATACCTCCACAAACAGGAATTTTGATCCAATAAATTAAAAGAGCTTTTTTTTTTATATTAGCTACGGTTCAATACTGAAATGTCAATTTTTCTTCCTGCTGGCTAACTATTTCTAAGCTTATTCCCAACCGATAATTTTTCATTAACCTAATCTCTCCTAAGAAGGATGTCCTGATTGAGGAAGGGATCCTTACAGTAAGTTATATATTTAATCCTAGTAAAGAAATGACATATAACTTAAATATTTAATGGATTCTAAAAGATGGAAATTTTATTAAAAATAATAATTTTAATCTGAGAGAAGTAAATTTTCATAAAATGAATTAAATCTGAATTCATTAATTTTTGATTAAATTTATGGAAATGTATTAATGTCTATGTAGACATTAATAATTTTTATCTAACAAAGCTGTGAGTGTTATTTATTGGCGAGGCCAAACATCCCATGGCCCCCGGGAATCGAACCCAGGATCTCCAGCCTTTCCGGGGCATAGGCGTGCTGCACCAGGCCACTGGACCTTGGAATTAAAAACAATTGCTGAAAATATAGCGTTTTCTTTCTCTTTAATAGGGACGAATATCGTAAAATAGAAATTTTTAATTTTTTCATCTATGTTTTAGATACCAAAATAAATAATAGTCCGTCCAAACCGAGCGAACAACTTTGTCCACTATTCTAAGAAATAATTGTAGTATATAACTTACAATTGTTAGTATTTAATTTTGCTCAGTTGCTATGCATCATGCAAAATTTCAAAACAATTGAATAGTTTTTGAGTTCTTTGACGAAAATATACCCACAGACATAAGACCCCATCTCTATTTCAATTTATTGGTAGCCAATTAAATTGAAATAAATTGTCACATGAGACGGGATGCGAACCCGCGACCCTTGATACAGAAGGCGCACGCTAACCCCTACACCAAGGCTCGAGGGCTGGTTAAAAGTTAAAAATCACTAATTGAAAATAAATTCCTTTTTTTTTTAATTTGATTTCTCTCTCAGAATTAAAAAAAAATCTTTTACTTTAGTAATTTTTCTGAAATTATAATAGGAAAATAAATATTTCCTAATATATTAGTATTTATTTATTTATTATAATAGTAGAAGCATTTTTTAATCAATATTTTTAGGCTATAAAGATCGACGACCTCTGAATTTCTAGTTTTAACATAAGATCATCACTGGACCCAGGAAATTGCGCAGACTCTGTGGCGTAGCGTTTCCCCCTCTTAGCCAAACTCTTCCTCTTTGAATTTTCGTTTGACATTTTTTTCCTAAAAAAACTTTTATTTCTTAGCCATCTCTTTAATTTAGTCTGACACTTAATGAGCTGAAGAAAATCAAAACTGTTAGCTATTTATTTAAGAGACAGTTAGTTATCTTTTCGTTTAAATAATGTTATCATAATAATTGAGGCTTTTGGGTTATCTTATCATGGGGGTTTGACACTTACCTGTCGGTCGGCGAATTGGCAGGATACACGAACATAGCCATCATGGACCTCTTGACACTGGCAGGCGGCAAGACGACAAAGCGAGGTAGCGGCATGCGAGGCCGATGATACCGCCACTAAGAGGACACCGGCCACGATGACGAGGCCAGCGACCGTGAAGTTGCTAGTCGGCATCACTCACGCCGCAGCCTCCCACTTGGCATACATGGCACTTTCACTCACATATACACTCACACTCACTCTGCCCTTTAGGGCATGTTTATAAATAAACAACAGATGACACTTGTTTATGACACTGACTGACTTTAGCACGCGGGCGTTTTGTTCGTTCGGCGGTTGCTGACTGACTGAGTCTTGCCTCTCACTATGCTGCTGGTCTCTACAAGAGAACGGATGCACATCTAGACGTGTAGCTGCCTGTCTCCCTCTTCTGTCAGCTGAGAGAATCACAAGTCGCCTGCAAGTCCGGCAACCAAATTTACAGCTCATTTTGCCATGAGTCATTCATTAAAACAGACGGCAGCCTCCACTTCCTTGCTCTGATCATCTTCCTCAATCAGACCTCTTTAAATATAAAACTATGTAAGAATTGTAATTGGTTAATGAAAGTTATTTAAGCTTATCTTGCTTGCAGTCTCCTTATAGTAATTACCCCTTAATATATGCATGATTAGTTATCATGTCTATATAAACGGTGTGTCTGTCATTTTTCTTGACTTTTAAATGAAGAAAATAAATATAAAATTAAATTATTAAACAAATTTAAGTAAAAAATTAAATTAATAATATTATAAAGTTTTTACTTTCTCTTACCTATGTATATATGTAATATATATATAGAGAGAAAGTATTGGATTCATGTCAAAAATTCGATGTCGAGATTTTGATGGATCTTCACGTTTTGAGGTCCCCTGAATCCAAAAAAGTGGTTTTCGCGACATGGTCTGTCTTCGTCTGTGTGTCTGTCTGTCTGTGAACAAAATATCTCAAGAACGAAAAGAGCTAGGAGGTTGAAATTTTATATTTAAGTTAGGCACCCCCCTGAGACGTGACACGAAGCTTTTGAACAAAATCGGCCAAAAAGTACTAGTACTTTACTGATGCACTTTTTCAGTTTTTTTCGATTTTCTCTAAATTTGCTCCAACGATTTTTTTTAAATTCAAAAATCAATTATTTTTTAGATCTTCAATAAAATGTATATTCTCATTTTGTGATTGAAATCTTCTGAAGACCACTTTACTCTTGTACTCCATAGAAAAGATAGGAGAAATGGTTGCCATGGTATCAAAATATAAATATTTTGCCATACTTATAAATTTTACATCTTGAATTCAATTGTACCCTACTGTCGGGAACTAAATACATGTCGACACAAAAAATCTGGTGTGACAAGCACAGAACACAACTTTCGATTACCGAAGGTAAGAGAAAGTTTTGTGCTGTGCCGTCACACCAGATTTTTTACTTTCTCTTACCCTATATATGAAATATATAGAAAGCAGTGGAGTCATTTGGGGTGGGGGGGGGGGCATTTGAAGAAAAAAAATGTTTGCCCCTCCCCCCTCAAGAAAAATTTGAAATGACGCCACTGATAGAGAGAAAGTATTGGATTCATGTCAAAAATTCTTTTTGATGAATATTTTTTATATTTAAAGGTCCCCTGAGTCCAAAAAAGTGGGTCCCATAAATTGGTCTGTCTTTGTGTCTGCCTGTGTACAAAATATTTCAGAAACGAAAAGAGCTAGGTTGAAATTTTATATTTGTGTTTGGCACCCCCCTCCCCAAGGGGTAAAAATAAGCTTTTCAACAAAATCGGCCAAAAAGTACTAGTACTTTACTAATGTACTTTATCCGTTTTTTTCGATTTTCACAAAATAAGCTCCAACGATTTTTATTAAAATTCCTAAATCAACTATTTTTTTGATGCTCTTTAAAAAGTATATCAGTGAAACTTTTCGTGAAATTTGTTTAAAGTACACTTTATTGATTTGGAAGCATTCGTAGCTCAGCCGTCATTTATGAATCGCGTGGTCAAGTTTGGAACTTAGGTGAATGGCGATACAACAAAATCTCATGTGAAAAGCACTTGTCGAAGCGTAAGAGAAAGTTGTGTGCTTTCTTGGGGGGGGTTATGCGACCAGTCACACCAGATTTTTATTTTTTTTTTAATTCATTGCCATTTCGACTGCCGCGCGCTGACTTTGGAAACACATTATTGTTAATAGAGAAATCATTATTCGCGCCGGGCGTTCAACGTCTTTTTCTCTCGTAGGCTATCTATCTACAGTATTTAATGTCCAACGCTGCATTGTATTGCTTGTTAACAAACATCTTGGTAACTGTTCCTCTCATCTTCGGTCGACTAGTTTACACTTTAGTTGATTTGTTGTTATTGTTATAAAAGATTGAAAAATTCTTTATTAATTTTTGGATTTTACTAAACCTTTTTTTTGAATTTTAGACCATTTAAATGCCGTCTCCATTCTCCTAAATTATTTGGTAACTTAATGTTCATTAAAAAAATATATTGTTACCTGGATCCAAGAGTTCCCTAGAACTTGTTACAGGGGTTTTATAAGAGACAAAACGCTGGGGCTACCTGATTACATCTCATGTAGCACATTCAAGTCAGAAATCGAATTTGATTTTTTCGGCCAACGAGTTTTTTTTAATGATAATTGTGTATTATTAGTATAATTTTTTATTATAGACCACATTTTTGTATTATATATTTATTCAAAATATATAAATACTGTACAACGTTTCAACTGCTTATTCTGCAGTCGTTATCAAGTACTGTGCACTTGCTCCGACTCAAGTGAACTAACTGCAGAATAAGCAGTTGAAACTTTGTACAGTATTTATATATTTTGAATAAATATTTAATACAAAAATGTGGTCTCTAATTAAAAATTCTCCTAATAATAATATTTCAAACCACAAAAGCTTTAATAAACACATTCGTGATAATTGTGTACTTTTGCAAAAAAAGAAAAATTTTATAGTTTTTAACATGTTCACAAGCCCTATCAGGTCTATTCTCTAAAAACAGACGTTAAAATTTAAAATAAACAAATAGGTGCTAAAAAATAACGTAAAAACAATCAGCATTAAAAAATGCTATTCAAAATCACTTACTTGCCTCAAATAGCTATTCTGTAAATAAAAACTTTAAAGCCAAAACATTAACAATTAGTAAATAGTGTTAAAAATTAATGTCATGTCTAGGGGTACCTTTAATATTTTAACGTCATGTTTAAAATAAAAATGGCGTCCTTAACCTAAAAAGTAAGGGTATAAATTTGATAGCTTTGAAATAAAAGCAACATGTTAACGTCGCTGCAAGGGCGGATCCAGAGGTGTTTCTCGGGGGGGGGGGGGGTAATCTGGTGTGAACCGTCGCACAGCACACTATTTTTTCTTAATTTCGGTAATTTAAAGGCGCATTCTGTACTTGTTTGCCAGAATATAAATACAAATCAAGGGGGTAATTACCCCCTTGTATCCACTCCTGCATCGCTGTTAAAACTTTGTTTAGAGAATAGCAGTTTTTTAACGTTGATTGTTTTTACATTACTTTTTAACTTCCATTTATTTATTTTAAATTTTAACGTCTGTTTTTAGAGAATAGACTTGTATATCTGGTCAATTTCCATTACATTCATTACTGATTGAACCAATGCCTACAAAGTTTCGAAGTGGGGCCCACCATTTCTGGACACTATAAATCAATAGCGAATAGAGATAGGAAAAGTAAGACAAGATCCTCAATTTTTTAAACATTTTCACCTCAGGAAAATTTATTTTGTTTGTGCTCTCTAATTTTATTACCCTTTTGTATCAGAATGCTTTTTGTCTTGGGAGATTCGATCTTTTGTACTTGTCGATTGCAGTAAGAACAAGTTAGTCATCGTCTATGTTAATGCAAAACAATAACATTGTATAGGAAAACATGACAAGACCTTTACAACTTAGATAAATAGATGTAAAGTGTAAGAGAGGGGGGGGGGAGCATAATATTATAGAGATACTTTGTTCACGTTCATTGGTGAACAAATGGACATTCGAATGGAAAAAAAAATAACCAACCAGATTCAGAAATGCTTTTTCCACAAAAAAATCTCTTTTTTGATACAAAACCTTGAATTGAATTTTTATAAAATACAGTTAAAAGTCCCATTAACAATAAAAAAAAAAGAATCGCAAGCATCAAACAAAGCAAAAATATTTAAAATATTTTTTTTAAATATCTTTATTAAATTGAACCGACTCAATCTCTGTTCCTAGACTTACATACAAAATCAATAAAATTTCATTTAAAAAGAATAATGGAAAACGCATTACTTAATTAAGAAGAGTTAAATGAAGCTAACATAAATCTCGACTCTCGACCTTCATCTCTACTTTATCAAAATGTTCCAAATTTAATAAAATATAAGTATTGACCTATTCGATTTGCAGACTACATTTATTATAATAACGTCGCTTTACTCTGACTATTTTGGTTACATGATATCTAATTAACCATTAAGTCATGTGATGTTAAAATTCAAGGCGGCTCCATCCATCCGAAATATTACAGTTAAGTTTTTTTTTAACAATAAAATAATAATTTCTTTTTTAAATAAAGCCCTTTTAAATTATTTTTGTTTCTCTCGACAAGTTAATTTCCAACAACAAACGTAATCCTAAATGCTTTGAAAAAGCTTAGAATGTTTAACGGTCTTATTAATATTTTTTTGTCATATTAAAAAAAAACGGATGCATCACTTTAATTTAAACTGAGATTATTTCACTAACAGATTTCCTCTTTTGTTCATCTCATAATATAAAAAAAATTAAAAAAAAGAAATACATAGGCCCATATATATTAGAACATATTTAAAATAAACTTTCATTTAGTGTGGAGGACAGCAGCCAGATAGGTAGCCTCTATTTAATAAAACAGACTTCTTTTAACCTTGGAGTCTGTTTTATTAAATAGAGGCTACCTATCTGGCTGCTGTCCTCCACATCACACTAATTGACATCTCACAGCAACATTCCATCAATTGTATAAACTTTCATGTTCTTATAGTCTTTAAAACTAGGATACAAAACAGTAGATCTAAAGTACTAGTACTTTTTGGCTGATTTTGTTCAAAAGCTTATTTTTATGCCTCAAGGGGTGCCTAAATTAAATATAAAATTTCAACCCCCTAGCTCAGAAGTCGGCAACCCGCGGCCCGCCAGCCACGTGGGAGGGGATCTTTTATACAAATTGTGTGGCTCTTGAGCCTCTCTAATTTATATTCTATTCTATTCTATATTATATTCGTTAATGTCCGTCTGTCTGTCACTCTCTATTTAGGCAACTTCCCGTTGGAATTTTGAAATTTATATGCATAAAGAGGACCTTCTCGGGATTACAGGAAAATTATTTTCATCCCGGAATTCCTATAACTTTTAATTTAAAGTTACGATTTCTCCCATAGGAAATGTTTAGATCAATATTTATCTATTTATTTATTTATCTATTTATCTATAAAATATAATCTAATTAATAACTATAGAATATAACTTTTAACTACAGTAGTATAGTCTTCTCCCTTCCTTCGCTTTAAATAAAAGTATTTTTTTCCTCAAGGAAAGCAGATTTTTTTAGAGCAATCAGATGAGAAAAAAACATCCACATTCCCACATATATTGTTAATACAAGTTTATTTTATTAAGGGATCGGATTTTCAGGCATTATAGTGATGAAAAATCGACGCAGAAGTTTTTTTCTTAAATAAATTTTGATGGTTCAGTGGAATGTTAATTCACCGAGACATAAAAATATAGAACTGTGGAGATCCGGCTATAACTTTGCTACGTTTATAGCCTATTTCCTTATTTTACAATTAAACAAAATTTTTTTTTTTTTTTACTATTTTCATTATTTAAATATACGATATACATATGTGGTGGTCCAGAAAAATTTATTTATTTCATTTGGTATTAAATTAAATTAAATTTTGTCTTTTTGTGCGTCCTTATACTTGATTTCTCACTTACTCCGCTCTGAATTTTGATCAATCGAATTTGCTTTAATATTAATTAATTATGTTTTCATTTCAGCTGTCACTCAAACGAACGCCAATTTTTAAAAGATTTGGTGAATTGCACAACCGGTACAAGCGGTGGTCGCCTGGCTCGTTGGTTACAACCGGAATCTCGTGTTGAACCCGCTAAGTGTCATGTATCTTGCCGTGGAGGGGAGGATCTTCGATGCGGATGGCCAGCTCATATCACCGTGGGCACCAACGACCAATATGGAGACCCTGTTCACGTTCCCGGCCTCAAGGTAATTTTTTTTTTTTTATTATAAAATTTAAATATTCTTGTCTGAGTTTTGAAAAAGTTATAAAGTAGCTCTACAAAATTGTATATTTATACTTTTAATGAACCAAAAGCAATATCATATTTTTTTTTTTTTTTTTTTACTTCACACTTTTTCTCATTCACACTCACACTCCACACACTTCACACTGTCTTTTCGGCAGCTCAGGCCATATAAGACATTTGCGATAACCGTTATTTATGAATTATTATATTAGGCCGGTACCAGATGGCTTAAATAAAATCATCGGACTGCCTGGGGTCCGAACCCCGACGTTTGGTATATGAGGTTCACCTAACCTCTACCCCGCCCCGTGCAATATCATATTTTACCAATAATTGACCAAGTTCGAAAATGAAAAATCCAAAAATTTATTATATAGAGCCGAGAAAGTGTAAAGAATATGTTTATCTGACAGTGGCGGATCCAGAGGTGTTTCTCGGGGGGGGGGGGGGGATAATCTGGAGTGACTGGTCGCACAGCACACATTTTTTTCTTAATTTCGGTAATTTAAAGGCTCACTCTGTACTTGTTTGCCAGAATATAAATACAAATCAAATTTTTAAGTATGAATTTTTAAAATTTTACATTCAAAATACATTTTTTTTTTTCGAAAAAAGTATTTTTTCAAATCTCAGGGGAGGTAATTACCCCCTTTACCCCCCCCCCTTGTATCCGCCCTTGTTATCTGAATATATTTCTTTAAATTTATTCTTCTTCAGTCATTACTGTCAGACATGAAACGTGTTGGTTACTCTGAAGGGTAACTTTCATGGGAATAATACTGAGGTGTTTTGTCAGTTTCCCTCCTGAGGAGGAGACATCTCAAATAGATTTGGATAATTTTTTTCCATGAGGTGGATTGAACTAGAGTTGTCTGTCTTCATCCCATGATTATTAAACTTAACTGCTTTATCCTCTCGGCTAATCGCCTCCTCTCTTCTTTAAATTTAAAGAAATCAAAAGAATAGCTGGCCTACTAACTACGGAGCTATCTTCTATTTTTGCATATATTAGTTAATTCACCTTATATAATAGCAAGGTAAATATTTTTCGTTTGTTTGACGCATCTACGGAAGGCGTTTTCCTAAGAATTTGGTTGTAATTTGACAATCACTAAACTATAGTTTACAACAGATCTGTTGTAGATATGACATATTTGCAAATAGACACTCCCTTTGAGCTTAATAATGCAGCGTAACGTGAAAGTCTACCTCTTGTACTCAGGAGTCAAGGGTTTGCTTTCCGTTCCCAGTGACAAGAATTTATTTTAAGTGGAAGTTGTGGCTGTAGATAATTAATAAAGGATGTATGAAGGCAGAGGCAGTCAAGAAAAAAATTCTCTGAATTCTTTGACCAACCAGCTGGAAACGTTTCGGCTCTTTTTTGTACCATCTTCAGTCCATTAATCGGTGTATATTTTGCTCAGAGTTGGTCAAGTAATATAGCATATACATTGGTTTGTAAATTCATTCAATTCAATTATAAATGCGCTTTACAATATATGTATAATAATTTCCAATAACTATTTATAAATTTAAAATAAAAGATAAATCCTCATTTTATTTCGCCCTTTTTATTTCCAAATATACAAAATTTCTTTGGGATATTTCGGCCGCATCACACAGCCATCCTCATGCTGCCGAAATATCCCAAAGAAATTTTGTATATTTAGAAATAAAAAGTGCCAAATTAAATGAGGATTTATCTTTTTTTTTTAAATTTATTAATAATTATTTTCGCCAAAAAATGTTTTGAAGTTTTAATTTCCAATAACTGAAGATGGCAAAATAAACTCATAACTTCTACATCCTTTAAGAATTTATTTGTTTTAAGGTTTTTTCGGCATCTACGGCCATTTGGACCCTCATCCCTATTTATTTCAAATGTTTGGTAGCCAAATTAATTGAAATAACTTTTCCTCACTTGAAGCGAGAAGTGAACCCGGGACCACAGGTTCGAGAAGCTAAATGTCTTCTCTCTGATCCACATTCAAACAATAATTTATTATAAATAGGGGCGAGGTCTAAAATAGATTCAGATCCAAAAAAAAAAAAACCTTAAAGAATTAATAGTAATTTTTAATTCCACTGAAGTTAGCGTTAAAAAAATTCTAGGTTTTTAAAGCCGCCATGATCAAAAAAAAAATTCGGGAAGCCCTTGTTTAGGTCATTCTAATGATTAGTGCGTTTTTTTTTTTTTTTTTTTTTCTTCCCCCCCCCCCCCCCCCCCTTTTTTAAAAAAAAAAAAAACTTATTTTGTTTATTTTTAATTAAAGGCTAAGAACTACAGTTTACAGTGCCTTTGATAATATTAATTTAATATGCATATAAAGAGAATTCATTCTCTTATTTAGTAACAATATTTCCATCCCTATTCTTCTCAAAGGAGAGAATATCTTAAGGAACTTTCCTTACTGTTTCTAAATTAATTTTAATTACAATTTCAACTTGATCCAATAACTTTCTAAATAAAGACTTATGTTTAACCTAGTCAAACAAAATGCAATACAGAGCCTATAATAAATTACAGTTAAATTAGATTGAATTGATCAAAAAGTTTGTTAACATTTATATTAAATTTAATTTGTAGTATTATTATTTAACAATCAATTTATTTATAAATTCTAATCGTGATTAATTAAAGATTCTAAATTAATTTTTTGCTGCTCTCCAAATCCAATTAAAAGTACAAATAAAACTTGTTTGATTTCTAAATTACTATTATTTACTCTCATTTCATTTATGAATAATGGATTTAGTATTTGATATTTCGAAATGCAAAATACTAATTGAAACAATATTTTTTTTATTAATTATTACAATTGAAAATATGTGTTTGTTTTATATTTTTAGATCTTATTAGCTTAGATAAATCTTTTCTCTTAAAAATTAGGTGTTGGCTGTGTCTTCTACACAGCCGGTGGCTTTTTAACGTGACAACGTCTTTTGCTTGACTTCAAAAAAATTTTTTTCTCTTACCTATATTGAAATATAAAAAGAGAAAGTATTGTTTTTTTTTTTTACTAGTAGTTTGTTTTCATAAATAAACATGTTCAAACATTTTCATTGAAACAATATATGACAGGTGTGGCTTTTTTTATCCATTAAGGGCGACTTATGCTTAAAAAATGAGGTTTTTCGAGAAAAAAACTAATTTTAGCGTTAATTACTCTGGATTTTTTATTTATTCTACTAGAGGATTTTTTCTGCACCAAATGATATCTCATTTAGTCTGATCTGAATAGTCGTTCGGAATCTACAGGGGTTTAAAATTTCGAAAAACGAAATCCCGCCGAGTGTTCTCATGCGGTAAAATGAAGTCATATAAAAAAAGAAAAAAACACCCCGGGGTATTGAACCACTCTTTCTAAAACTATATTTAGATTTAATGTAGCTTTTATGGTCAAGTCGCTATGCGTTGCACAAGTAAGGCTATTTTTCGATATTTTTTTGCCTAAAAAATGAGGTTTTTCCAGAAAAAAGTAATTTTTGAGTTAATTACTCGGGATTTTTTTATTTATTCTATTAGAGGTTTTCTTTCTGCACCAAATGACATCTCATTTAGTCTGATCTGAATAGTCGTTCGGAATCTACAGGGGTTTAAAATTTCGAAAAACGAAATCCCGCCGAGTGGTCTCATGCCGTAAAATGAAGTCATTTCAAAAAAAGAAAAAAACACCCGGGGGTATTGAACCACTCTTTCTAAAACTATATTTAGATTTAATGTAGCTTTTATAGTCAAGTCGCTATGCGTTGCACAACTAGGGCTATTTTTCGATATTTTTTTGCCTAAAAAATGAGGTTTTTCGAGAAAAAACTAATTTTAGAATTAATTACTCGGAATTTTTTTATTTATTCTATTAGAGGTTATCTTTCTGCACCAAATGACATCTCATTTAGTCTGATATGATTAGTCGTTCGGAATCTACAGGGGTTTAAAATTTCAAATTAGAATTTACCGCAGCGCGGTAAAATAAAATGATAGGAAAAAAATAAATGGTGAAATCTTTAGCTGAAAACTCATTCTTTCTAACCGTATATTCCCCATAATTATACCTCTTAAGCCAGAGGAGTTATTCAAGCCAATAAACTTTTTCGTGCATGCCCCTCTAACATGATTTGTAAGACGTTGTCACGTCAAAAAAAAAAAAGAAAAGAATCTGATTGATATTATGATAACACTTATATTTGGACTTGAAATGCACGATTATGGATTTTTCAAAATTTATCCTCTTTCTAATCATAACAACGATTTGTTTATATTTCCATAAAATTCACCTCTAATGCTTTAATAATAAGTTTGATATTGATTTTACTTTTTTAGCCTCTACGCCACTCTCCAAGGCGGAATAATTTTTTAAAATGTTTTCTTTGCTTTTCTAATTGTTTCTCCATTTAAATATTAAACAAATTTAATTTTAATTTCTGAACATTTTGAATTTTTATTTTAACAGTTGGAAAGTAAAATGGAGAAAAAAAAAATTATTCTGTTTATTGTGCCGTCTAAGCTTTTGATCTTCTCTCCTCCTCCCTCTCCACCAAGGGCGGATACAAGGGGGGAGGAGGTAATTACCCCCCCCCCCCCGAGATTCGAAAAAAATACCTTTTTTTCGCAAAAAAATTTATTTTTAATGTAAAATTTTTAAAATTAATACTTAAAAATTTGATGTGTATTTATATTCTGGCAAACAAGTACAGAATGCGCTTTTAATTTACCGAAATTAAAAAAAAATAGTGTGCTGTGCGACGAGTCACACCAGATTACCCCCCCCCCCCCCGCCCGAGAAACAGCTCTGAATCCGCCCTTGCCCTCCACTTTATTTAAATATTAAGACAGAATTGTCACAAGTGCTTTTGAAGTAGTACTGGGACTAGTACTAGTGATTTCAACAAATACTTGAAATACCAAAAGCAATAAAAATATTTAACTATTTTTCAATTAACTTTTCTAGAGGTGCTTTAATGTATTTAAAGCAGCGTTTTCCAAACTGTGAGGCGCGGACTAATCTAAGGGGAGGCGCGAATATTGGCCACCAATATTCCAAATGATTGCTAGTTTTATAAATAATAATAATAAAATAATTTAGAAGATTGTGGGACGGAGTTTTTAATTAAAATAATAAATATGAATAAATAAAAAAAATAATTTTATATAAATTTATATTTTTTGGTATTAACAATTTTTGTTTTTGTATTATTTTATTAAATGTGTGTGTGTGGGGGGGGGGGCGTCATAAGATTAAATATTTTTAAGGGAGGCGTTGTAACATAGTTTGGAAACCACTGGCCTAAAGTAAGACTCATTCTAGAAAATTATACTATGTGTAAAACCCAAAGGTGATCCAGGGAAGTTTTTTTTTTTATTTTATTTATTAGGATTGGATAAGGGGTTGAAAAATTGAAAAAAATGTTTTTTAAATTTATTTTAGCTAAATCGAAGCCAAATAGAAAAAATCTGGTGTGACTGGCGCACAGCACACAACTTTCTCTTACCTTCGGTAATCGAAACTTGTGTACTGTGCTTGTCTCACCAGATTTTTCGTGTCGACATATATTTAGTTTCCGACAGTACGGTACATTCGATTTTCAAGATATAAAATTTATATGTGAAAATATTTATATTTTGTTACCATGGCAACCATTTCCCCATCTTTTCTATGGAGTACAAGAGTAAAGTGGTCTTCAGAAGATTTCAATGACAAAATGAGAATATACATTTTATAGAGAATCTAAAAAATAATTAATTTTTGAATTTTAAACAAAATCGTTGGAGCAAATTTTGAGAAAATTGAAAAAAACTGAAAAAGTGCATCAGTAAAGTACTAATACTCTTTGGCAGATTTTGTTCAAAAGTTTCGTGTCACGTCCCATGAGGGTGCCTAACTTAAATACAAAATTTCAACCTCCTAGCTCTTTTCGTTCTTGAGATTTTTTGTTCACAGACACACAGACAGACAGACCATGTCGCGAAAATTACTTTTGGATTCAAGGGACCTCAAAACGTGTATATCCATCAAAATCTCGACATCGAATTTTTTACATGAATCCAATACTTTCTCTCTCTATATATATATTACATATATACATAGGTAAGAGAAAGTAAAAATAGGGTTGATTATTATTTTGGTTAGGGGGGATGAAGGGCTGATTATTTAAGAAAGGCCTTGGAATATTCCAAATCACTTGTTGACATTCTTTTTCAGCTTTAAATATAGTTAGATTAGAGCAAAAAGTATTTTTTTACTTTTAATAAAAAGGGAATTGTTATTTTCATCTATTTTATTCCTATAAAAAAGAGAGAGACAAGTTTCTCGTTCAGTTGAGTCGAGATCGTGGTCGGATTGCAGGCGCTGCTGTCTTTTTTGTGTTTAAAGTGAATCAAAGTGAATAATTAATATAGTGTAACCCACCCTGACCTCACCGTCAACCAGCACACCCTCTTGAGAGTCTTATTAAAGGTAATTATTATGCATTTTATCGTTGAAAAAAAAATGATAAAAACAAATAATTTGACTGCGAAAAACGATTCTTTTGAATATGAATTTAAATATTTTGTATTTCACTAAGGGTAGAGGGAGAATATAAGCTGTTGAAAAGGGAAGGGGGAGTGTAGGTGTCATTGGAAAAAAATTAGTTTTTTATTTTTTATCTTTTTTTTTACACCTTTTTTTTCTCATTCACACTCACACACACACATGCACACAGTATTTAGGCAACTCAGCCCATATAAGACTTTATGCGATAACCGTTATTAATGTACTTTTACACAGGGGTGGATTAAGGGTTGAAAATTGAAATAAAATAATTTCAAAATAAAATAAAAATAAAAATAATTATTTATAAATGTATTCAAATTATTTTGAGAGTAATTTCGCGGTGAAGGCTCGCATTGCCTTAAAGGGGGGGGGGGTATGAAGGCATTAACCAGCGGGGCAAATGCCCCATCCCCTATAATGCACAAAGATATTGTTTTTTTAATACTTTAAAAAAAAATAGGTGCATTCCGTTTGAGTTAAAATTTATATTCAATTTTTAGCAAAAGGCTAGTGGGGTAGAAACATTTTAATGTCATTCTAAAATTTCTTATTACTGGGGCGGAATTAATTTTTGAAGATTTCAAAACTCTCATAAACAGATAGTAATAACACTGGGTAACTTAGGAACCCATCGAGTCCCTTGCAGAATTTTGTAGGGATTTTTTTCATTAGGTAGAAAAGTAAGATATGATTAGTCCACTTAGAATTTTACTGGGGTGAGTTACCGCATTTTTTTTTATATAGAACTAATCTCAATTCGGATTTGAATTTTATTTTCTCTTACCTATATGTATAAGTTAATATACATGTATATAGAGAGAAAGTATTGGATTCATGTCGAAAATTCGATATTGAGACTTTGATGGATATACACGTTTTGAGGTCCCCTGAATCAAAAAAAAAAATGGTTTTCGCAACATATTCTGTCTGTGTGTCTGTTTGGGTTCAATTTAAAGCATGAAGGAATTGAGCTAGGAGGTTGAAATTTTATATTTAAGTTAGGCACCCCCCTAGGGCGTGAAAATAAGATTTGAGAAAAATATTTTTCTTCAGGAATGAAAGTTAGAAAAAACGAAACCAGAATTTTTTCTTTAAAAATATATTTTAACAGTTAACATTTCGGCTTTGGTCAAAGCCATCCTCGGAGGCCATTAGTGGTCATCCGAGGATGGCTTTGACCAAGGCCGAAACGTAAGCTGTTAAAATATATTTGTAAAGAAAAATTCTAGTTGCGTTTTCTTCTAACTTTCATTCCTGATACAAATTCCACCACCCTTATACCAGCGTTTTCCAAACTATGAGGCGCGGACTAGTCTAAGGGGAGGCGCGAATATTGGCCACCAGGACCAATTTTCCAAATGATTGCTAGTTTTAATATAAATAAGAATAAATAAAAAAAATATTTTTATATAAGTCTATATTTTTTAGCATTAAAAATTCTTGTTTTTGTATTATTTTATAAAATGGGAGGGGGGGAGGTGGCGTCATAAGATTAAATATTTTTAAGGGAGGCGTGGTGACATAAAGTTTGGAAACCACTGATTTAAAGTACTTTTTAAGTACACAGTAGTTCTAATTCTGAATTATTTTAAGAGTAGGAGTAGGCCAACTGAAAATTCCAGTATCAGTATTAAATTAAATGTGAAGTGCTGATACTGAAATTTTAAAAGTACTTTTAGAAAAATTAAATGTTTCGCCAATAAATAGCACTCACAGCTTTGATAAGTACTTTTAGAATTTATAGTATACTTGGAAAGTTGAAGGCTCAGAGGCGTACCGAGGCAGTTGGGAGCCTGGGGCGGCACTAGAAGAGGGGGGGCTTATATTGAATTTTTTTTTTTGGGGGGGGGGGGTGCTCATCTTTAAATATTCTTATCCTCCATACATAAAAATATTTTAAAAATACCGTATATCCCTGAACCCCAAGGGTCCCGGGACCTCTCGAAGAGAAATTTTCATTAAATTTTGATTTTTTAACTAAATTTTTCGGTTTTTATTTGAGCCCTGAGGGCCCCGGGGCCTCTTAAAGAGAAATTTTCATTAAATTTTGATTTTTTTTTATGTAAATTTTTCGGTTTTTACTTGAGCCCTGAGGGCCCCGGGACCTCTTAAAGAGAAATTTTCATTAAATTTTGATTATTTAACTAAATTTTTCAGTTTTTATTTGAGCCCTGAGGGCCCCGGGGCCTCTTAAAGAGAAATTTTCATTAAATTTTGATTTTTTTTATGTAAATTTTTCGGTTTTTATTTGAGCCCTGAGGACCCCGGGACCTCTTATGCCCAATCGCACCGCACAATTTAAGTATGACTTAAAATTAAGTATCAACAACCTGGCAACGTTGTAAATTTTAGTGATATTCTAGTGATTTATTTTTAATTTAATAATTTTTTCTTTTTAATAATCATAAACTAAATTAAATACATATTGTTTATAAATATTAATTTCAGAAAAATGAGAAAATCAGAAACAAAATATTAATTTTCATGATTTTTGATTAATTAATAGCAATTTTATATATAGGCTACTATATATAAATTATTATATTATTAATAAAGATCTGTCACTCTATAACAGTGTTTTTCAATCTGTGGGTCGGGACCCCTAGGGGGTGGCGAAGCCCTACACGGAGGGTAGGCGGCAAAAGGAAAAAGGCAAAGTTCTACACGATAATAAAAACATAATTTCATGGAGAAGGGAAATAGGTACCAAAATAGAGAAAATCATATAACTTACATAGTCTTTTGATTTACAATCTTTTTGTCGGTCATGAACCAAGAGAATCGCCAGAATTTTTCAACCTGTAATTTCAAAAAGATTGAAAAACACAGCTCTACTAATATAAGACTGGAAAATTTCGTTTCAAAATTCCAACGGGAAGTTGGTCAGAGCGTGACACACGGATGGACCGACAGACCCTCCTCTAATATAATATAGATCATCCTCGAAAATATAGTTCATATTGTTCATGTTTTTTATAAGAAAAATCTAAATCGAATCCAAAAAATGTATTATTATTAGTTAATTAATATTATATTATCAATATTGTTTTTTAGCTTAAGTCATTGCTAAGCCCCCGAAATCGAGGGCTTAAATATTTGGGGGTTAAGTATGAAATTTAACACACTTTCATTGTCATCCGTTGCTAACCACGTTCGTTGCTAAGATAACACGTTCTCTGATTGAAAATAAAATCATGTTTCAAGACCCAAATGGCGTGAATAAAGATGCCAGGACCCCCAATATATATTTATTAATAAATAACAGTATCGTTTAAGTCTTATAATATTAAATCACAAATAAATCAGCAGAATATCACTAAAATTTACAACGTTGCCATGTTGCTGATACTTTATTTTAAGTTATACTTAAATTGTGCGGTGCGATTGGGCATTAAAGAGAAATTTTCATTAAATTTTGATTTTTTTAATGTAAATTTTTCGGTTTTTACTTGAGCCCTGAGGGCCCCGGGTCCTCGCAAGAGAAATTTTCATTAAATTTTGATTTTTTAACTAAATTTTTCGGTTTTTACTTGAGCCCTGAGGAACCCGGGTCCTCGCAAGAGAAATTTTCAATAACTTTTGATTTTTTAACTAAATTTTTCGGTTTTTATTTGAGCCCTGAGGGCCTCGGGGCCTCTCAAAGAAAAAATTTTCATTAAATTTTCATTTTTGAACTAAATTTTTTTTTTTTTTTTTACTTAAGCCCTGAGGGCCCCGGGGCCTCTCAAAGAGAAATTTGCATTAAATTTTTTTTTTTATAAATATATGGGGGCCTATGCCGGCACGGGGCCTGGGGCGTACCGCCCCCCCCCCCCCCCCCCTCGGTACGCCACTGTGAAGGCTATCAATATTTTTTTAGTAAATAGTAAACTTCTTTTTGCAACGATTACAGGTTTATTTACTAATAAATTACAACTAAGACTTTTTTTACTTTCTCTTACCTATGTATATATGTAATATATATATAGAGAGAAAGTATTGGATTCATGTCAAAAATTCGATGTCGAGATTTTGATGGATCTTCACGTTTTGAGGTCCCCTGAATCCAAAAAAGTGGTTTTCGCGACATGGTCTGTCTGTGTGTGTGTCTGTGTTCAATTTTAAGCATGAAGGAATTGAGCTATGAGGCTGAAATTTTATATTTAAGTTAAACATCCCCCGGGACCGGAAAAATAAGCTTTTAATCAAAATCGGCCAAAGAGTACTAGTACTTTACTGATGTACTTTTTCAGTTTTTTTTCGATTTTCTCAAAATTTGCTCCAACGATTTTTTTTTAAATTCAAAAATCAATTAATTTTTAGATTCTCTTTAAAATGTATATTCTCATTTTGCAATTGAAATCTTCTGAAGACCACTTTACTCTTGTATTTCATAGGGAAGATAGGAGAAATGGTTGCCATGGTAACAAAATATAAATATTTTCCCATACTTATAAATTTTACATCTGAATTCAAATGTTCCGTACTGTCGGGAACTAAATATATGTCGACACAAAAAATCTGGTGTGACAAGCACAGAACACAACTTTCGATTACCGAAGGTAAGAGAAAGTTGTGTGCTGTGCGCCAGTCACACCAGATTTTTTAATTATAAAATGAAAGTTATGGTTAGCTTTGATTTTGAGAATCGGCAATTGGATATTTTTTAAACATAAAATATTAAATTTCAAACACTGTATTTCTAATTGATTAATTAAATAATAAAAATGGGTCTAATTAATAAATATTAAATTTTATTTTTTTTAAATAGGCCTATATATTTATTTTAATTATATATTAAATTAAATTATTAAATTAAAATAATTAATTTAAAAATATAATTAATAAATTAGGCGACTTGTTATCCTTTATATCGCATCTATTCGCAGCACGGATAATGGTAAATATTACCACCTATATTGTATCATTGAACAAAATCTTATTTCATTTTCATTCATTATTTAACTTTTTTTACTTTCTCTTACCTATGTATATATGTAATATATATATAGAGAGAAAGTATTGGATTCATGTCAAAAATTCGATGTCGAGATTTTGATGGATCTTCACGTTTTGAGGTCCCCTGAATCCAAAAAAGTGGTTTTCGCGACATGGTCTGTCTGTGGGTGGGTGGGTGGGTGGGTGGGTGGGTGGGTGGGTGTGTGTCAAATTTTAAGCATGAAGGAATTGAGCTATGAGGCTGAAATTTTATATTTAAGTTAAACACCCCCGGGACCGGAAAAATAAGCTTTTAATCAAAATCGGCCAAAGAGTACTAGTACTTTACTGATGTACTTTTTCAGTTTTTTCGATTTTCTCAAAATTCGCTCTAACGATTTTGATTAAAATTCAAAAATCAATTATTTTTTAGATGCTCTTTCAAATGTATATTCTCGTTTCGCCCACAAAATTGTTTGAAGCACACTTTACTCTTGTGCTTCATAGGAAAGATAGGAGAAATGGTTGCCATGGTAACAAAATATAAATATTTTCCCATACTTATAAATTTTACATCTGAATTCAAATATTCCCTACTGCCGGGAACTAAATACATGTCGACACAAAAAATCTGGTGTGACAAGCACAGTGCACAACTTTCGATTACCGAAGGTAAGAGAAAGTTGTGTGCTGTGCGCCAGTCACACCAGATTTTTTTAAATTTATTTAAGGTATTTTTCGACAATTTAGATCTCGTCTCTATTTATTTCAATTTATTGGTAGTCAATTAGATTGAAATAAATTTTTGTTGCATGAGACGGGATGCGAACCCGCGACCCTTGATGCAGAAGACCAGCCCCTAAACCAAGACCCGAGGGCTTTTTTTAAACGGGTATTTTCTTACTTTAAATTAAAATTTTTTATTTAAGATAACAATTAGAAAATACAAGGTATATTATACATACAGTATATAAGTTACAAATAATATGAAACATTCAAAAAATGTGAATAATACTGTGTTCTGAAGCAAGGGTCGCGGGTTTGCATCTCGCCTCATTTTTTTCAATTTAATTGGCTAACAATAAATTGAAATAACTAGAGACGGGGTCTAAATGGCCTCTCTCCGTTGCCAAAAAAGACCTTAAATAAAAAAAAATAATAATGTTTCATTCAAAGGATATAGACATACTAACACTTTGCCCTCTAACAAATATAAGTGTTTTTATAATTAAAAAATTTTTTGTAAAATCAAACAAGCCAAACTTTTTTTTTGACAAAATATTTTAATTAATAAACGGAATTTTTAGAAAGTGCTACATTGACATTAACCGATTAATTATTAATCATCTACAAAATTTTCTTAATTAAAATATTTTTTTTTTTTTTTTTTTCAAAAATAGTATTTTATTTTATTATTAAAAACTGCATTTATTTTTTTAATTGATGGAAACATCCCAAGTATAAAGGCCTATATATGTGTATATTGAAGGTTAATTTACTTATTGATAAAATGATCTGTTCTTTGTAACTCAACTCAACTGTTTGCACTCTTTCTACGCCTGATGATGGTTAACAAAGTAACCCAAAGTTTAACATGCTATGTCATTCGCCAGCCTTATTAAATGTTCTGATAATAAATAATAACATTATTTATTTTAAGAACAGAATATTTTTATCGTTAAGAAAACCTTCAACATACAAGTACTGGATTTATATTTATACTATTGTTTTTACTTTCTCTTACCTCTATTACTTTTTATATAGATTTTAGACTCTTATAATAAGCCTAAAAAATTAACCATTTACCCTTTGAATATGAAGGTCGATCTCTACCTCTACTCCAAGAGACAGGGGAATTGTCGTTATTTCATATTTTTTTTACTTTATTTTATATATAATAAATATCTGATTTAAATTTTCCCACCTTTCATTCTTTTTTTTCTGTTTTTAAGCTCTTTTTTGTTGATCATTGCAGGTGGTGGTTCGGGCCGAGCCTTTGGACACCTTGGAAGGAGGTACTGGGTCAGGAGGTTCTGCCGGGGGCAGAAAACTACGGCGTTTGGGCCAACAGCCCGATGCTCTTACTTACGGAGGACATGCTCAACCTTCCCTTACTCAACCCTACGAGCTCACAGTCAAAGAACATATGCGTTATTATGCCATCACACTAATGAAGGTAACCTCGACTTTTTCTTTTTGTTCCTTCCTTCAGATTATAATTTTAACATTATTTCATTGGTCCCAAATATTTGAGCTTTTAGTCAGTTTAATTAAGCGAGAGGGTGTGCTCGGATGTTCAATTCCTTTTAGGGGTGTTCAGCATCCTCTCTCAATAGGATAGGAAAATATCTCGAAAAAAGAATTAAGGTGCGCGTCTCGGGGTGCTAATTTTGGGAGTTTCCAGCGGCCACAATTTTGAAGCTATCGACCTCAAATTTTTTTTAAATTAAAGCTATTTAAAATATCTACAACTTATAGAAGCCCTTTTTTTTTAGATTAATCGCATTAAATAAAAGATATTTTTAAAAAATTCGCTCTATAATTTATAGATAATTAAATTAGTAATCATTGTATTAAAAAATAATTAATTTTCTACCCTTAATTAATTAGCTGGGAACTTTAAAATGAAATGGAATAAATCCCTTGTATCCCTATGGGAAAAACTAACGCCATCTCTTCAGGGGCGCCAAAACGAATTTGAATCAGGGGGGGGGGGGGGCAAAAAAATTTTTTTTAGAAAATTAAAATAATTTAATATGTTTAAATAGTATAAAACAAAAACAAATCTACTATAAAACTTTAAAAATTTTAAATAAAATCACAATTTTAATAAAATTAAAATTTTAAAAAATTTGGTAGTGATTTTTCAAAAATTTTTGGAAAAAATTTGGAAAAAAAATGAATTTCTTACTCTTTTAATTTAGAAGATTTTATTTTTCAAAAGTAAAAATATATCATTTTTAATAATAAATGAAATAAAAGAAGAAATTTTGCCTCCCTCTGCCCCCCCCTGTAGGATGCCAGGGGGGGGGCAATGTACCCTTGCCCCCCCCAGTTCCGGCGCCTATGCATCTCTTGCAGCCTCGAGTAACTCGGTAGTCAATCGTGTTCTAACGGGATTTCGAGACGCGCACCTTAAAAAATAAACAATGCAAATGGGAAATCTGTCTCTTTATAACTTTCCATTATCTTCTCCTCCTGTTTCACTTAATCTAATCGTTATATCCCTCAACGATCTCAGTTTCTCTAATTATTTTAAATAAATTATGATTTATATTTCAAAATAATGTAAAATATACGGAAAAACTTAAGAAATTAGTAAAATTGTATAGAAGTATTAATAATAATATTCCTCTCCTTTGCTATTTACGCTGTGCGCCTGGAGAATAGGCATCAATTTGTCTTGAGGCGCGATGCCTGGTAGCGGCGGGAAGGCGTCACCAGCGATAAACGACAGAAGCCAGGCGCTTAGTTAATGATGAGGAAAATGGCACTAATCTGAAAGAAAACAGTGTTAAGGCCTAATCATCCGCCATTCTCACCATTTTCCGGTTGTGAACTATTAATTTGAAACTGATTATCAAAATCCGGGGTTACTGAGTTAAATATAATTAATTTAAGTCTTTTTTCACCTTTTATTTATTACCTACTTTTTTTAAATACATGACGAATTTAACTGTATTACTAATGCATCGAGAAAAAGAAAATTAATTTTGTCTTTAGTTAAAATTTATGATTCAATATTGAGAAAATTGAAATATTAGCTTTCGTTGCATTGATACGAATCTCTCATAAAAAAAATTGATAACAAGAACTTTATGGAGATTTATTGAAATAAATGTTTCTCTAAAATGGATGGTGTCACCTCCTGAAATATTTGCAGAATATGTTTGAATAAAAATTCTAGCCGGTGTTTTTTTTTTCCAAAATGTCATTACATATTTATCAAGCAATACATTCAACATCAATAAATAAAGAAGTTAACAACTTTTTTATTATATTGAAAACCAAAATATTTTCAATTAAGATAGTAAGTGTGAGTTATTTTATTAAAGAGAATTGTTCTCGTTCCTGGTCACCAATTTCTCTCCCTCCACTAAGCCTGTCCAATAATTCAACCATCTGAACTCTAATTCCACTCTTAAAACTGATCTTATCAATAATAATGATATTACCGACTATATTCTATTTCATTTGATAATTATTTTCATACCTTACACCAAGGTTTCTCGTTGTCTAACCTAGTATTAGAACTCAGGTATGCGGCTTGCTAATTCCTATCTATCACGCATTTGTATAAATAGAAATTATTTTCAAACTCTCTTGCCTGGAGTACCGGGTTCACTTCCCGTTCCAGACAAGAAGAATTTATTTCTATTGAATTGGCTCCAATTCCCATCTTTTGGAATTAATAGGATTGGAGTCTAATTGGCAGGGGCGGCGCGTCCACTAGGCAACTAGGCGGCCACCTGAAGAGGGCGGCAAAAATGTAAAAATAAAAAAAAATTTTGGTTCCGCAAGCAACACCCGAAAAAACAAGGTTCCGCGGGTGGCAAAAAAAAATTTTGGTTCCGCGTAAGAGGGAATGTGCTCCGCGGGTGGCAAAAATTTCGTGTCTCTAAAAAAAAGGTAAAAAATTTTTTCGGACCGGAAAAAATTTTGGTTCCGCGCAAGAGAAAATGTTTCGCGGGCGGCACACAGGAAAAAATTTTGGTTTTTTGAGATCAGGGAAAATTTTAAGGAAGGGGCGGCAAATTAAATTTTTAAAGTTTTTTTTTTTTTTTGGGGGGGGGGGCAAAAAAAATATCTTGTCTAGGGCGGCAGAATAGCTTGCGCCGGCCCTGCTAATTGGCCTTAAGATGCCGAAAAAGATCTTAAAATAAATTAAACAAAATTTTTTCCAAGTTCAAACAAAAGAATACAGCAGGGATAAAAAAAATTATAATTTATTAAATTATTGATAAAAATTCTGTTTCTGATCATGATGTTTCATCATAAGACATTTTAATAAAAAATTTTCTAGATATTTCAAATATATTCAACAACGCGTTGTTAAAAGCGTTTTTGAAAAGGCGTTGTTGAAAACTCCTTGTTGAAAATGCGTTGTTAAAAACGCTTTGAAAACTCGTTGTTAGAAACGAAAAAATTACTACATAGAGGTAAAAAGTACCAATGAAGATAGAAGATAACTTAAGAATAATTTAATTTATAATTTTTTCATTTATAGGCCTATGAAAATTACTCCTTTGAAGAGCTTCGCTTCACAGCTCCTGCTTTGAAAAGAGCTTCAGAAACGATGCTGGTGCGTGCAAACGGTGATGGCACCTATGCCGCTACCTGGACTCCAGGAAGCGTTGGATGGTACGCGGTCAGAGCCTCTGTCGACGGATATGAAATCGATCAGGTTTTAAATTCATAAGCAAAAATATATCAAATACATTTCTTTTTTTTTTTTTTAATAGATTTTATTATTTTACAGGTTTGTCGTGTTGAAGCTAAAGAACCACCACAAGGTCTCGCTCCGCCAGTGCAATCTTCAATAGCTCGAAAAGCTCCACATCAGCCAAGCCGTCTTAGGCGATTTGTAGCAAGAAATAGTGCTGGTCTTCGAATTAGAGCCCATCCTAGTCTTCAGAGTGAACAAATAGGCGTTGTTCATGTTAATGGAACAATTGCCTTTGTTGATGAGGTATATATAATTTATGAGGATAGGTGTAGACTAGTTTCTTGGCAATGAGAAAATAACTTTTTAGAGAGTTTCCACGAATATTTCGAAGGCATTTCTTCATCAGCGGCTGTACAAATAAATAAAATATTTGAGTGAACAAATTGATCATTGGCATTTCTCTTTTTAAAACAAATTTATTAATTTATTAATATATTTAAATCTAGATTCCCTCAATAGCCTACAAAAAAAAAAAAACATTCCCCTGTTGTTTACCCCCACGGAGGCACGAACCCTACCAGTCCTGGTAGTACCTGGCGCAAATTGCCAACAAGCCGGTTCCCAATGTTTGGGAGTGAGAAGCCCTTCATCTCTCTTCTCCCCAAAATTCAGTCCCTCTCGGGACTGGTCTCTCTCCGGAAAAAAAAACCACCTATTTGATATAATTAAATTAATTATTTGCCATTGACGCCTTATTGTTTGAGAGAGCTACTATGTATAGACCTGCCATTCTGACGTTTTTCTCTGAAATCTTTAACTTGAATGTGGCATTAGAATGAGGTATAACGTGAATATTAATTTTTTTATTTTTTATATTTTAAATTTTTATAAGCTCACTCTAATTATTTTATGTATTTGTACTGCCGCTGATGAAGAAGTGCTATTATTAATAAATGTCTAAAGTCGCTATATCATAGAAGAAGCCTGTCTGCACTCTTTCTCTTCTATAGGTACTATCATGGTCAATGATGCTCTGCCGAATTAAAATCAATTATCCCACCCAATGCAACCTATACACGGAACACAAGGGAGGCATCGTCCCAGCATCCCTATGCTATTCAGATCATGACTAACAGAACTAGTCAATTCCAATCTTCCTTTATCCCCATGACCTTCTGCGATTGGAATAAGCTCCCTGCGTCTTTTTTCTCCAAAACCTACAATTTTCAGACTTTCAAGTCTAATCTCAACAGGCATATTCTTAGTTCCCGCAGTTGAGTTCCCCTTTTATGCTTCTCCCTTATTTATTTATTTATTTTTTTAACTATAGGTCTATTCCTCCTGGCTGCGCACTGGGTGACCGCTGGTCATTATAGGCCTTAGGACCTTATGCACCTATTCCAAAAAAAAGCCTTTGAAATATTTGGAGAAAACTCTCTAAAAAGTTATTTTTTCATTGCCAAGAAACTAGCCTAATTGGCCTAAAATAAAAATTTATATTAATTTTATATTAATCTCTTTTTAATAAGGAGGTACGTAATGAGTATTAAACAACTGTGAATGAATTCTTATCAAAATAACAAAAAAGAAAATTTAAAATTTTTTAGCAAATAAATTAAAAGATTAATTAATTAATATGAGTTAAATAAACGTTGTTTTGTCAACGGGTCCTTGATTTCGCCAACTCCCCCCCCCCTTAGATAGGCCCTCTTTCTCTATATTCTTGTTAAATATGAAATCTTATTTTAGGTGCATAATGACGATGGCGTTTGGCTGCGTCTCAGTCAAGACACCATTACCCAATATTGCGGTTCTGGTGGTAGCGGTGGAAGCGGCGGGACTGGAAGCAGTGTTGGTACAGTTCCATCAATGGGAATTGCTGGTGGAAGTGGCGTGGGAACTTCAGGTTCAGCAAGTGGAATTGCTAGCAACCTCCCAGTGGAAGCATGGTGTCTTCAATATAACCAGCATCTTGGAAAAACTTTGCTTCTTCCCGTTGATGAACCTAAATCGATTCTTGACCAGGTGATACGAGAAACAATTCTACGCAAAGGACCTGAAGGAGCTGCTTCTTCAGTTTCCGGTTCTGAGCTTTCTGGGTAATTATCTTTTAATTTGAAGTATATATATTTTTTTATGAAAATTATTTTAATCTTTCAAAAAATGCTTCTCAAAGTCATCACAGAAGACGGCACAGATCCAAATACAGGCTGGTATCCACTTTACTGTTTAGGAATTGTAAATTATTTTTGAATGTTTCCCCCAACTTTTTTTTTTTTAATGTAGAAACACACTTTCGGCATGAATATCAAAAATTTCAATTAAATTAATATTTATTAAACTTTACTTTGTATATATTAATATAAAAATACTATTTATTATGTTTTATGTAGTTTTTATGAATGTCTAATTTTATTTCTCCTTTTTGGTACGAAATTATTTTACTCACACACAAAATGTAGCTATTATATTGTATATTATTTTTTTGGCTTTCAGAGATTCATTTTAAAAAATTTTTCTCTCTTTTTTTACAATGCTTCATTCTTTCAATAAATCACTTATGGTTAGCGAAAGGGCATAATAAAAATGTATTTAATATAGTGAATGAGATATTCAGAGCTCCAAATTACAAATTTTTAAAATTTGAGTTCGTTTTGATTTCTAGCATAGGCCTACTCCACCCTCTGGCAGTCTTTAAAAAACTCCAACAAAATTTGTGATTTAAAACCTACTTCCTTCAAAACGACTACGAATCTTTCATTAATAATTCATTTGTTTATTTATAATTTGTTTAAATCCTAGAATGAGGGAGAGAAAAACAAATCCTGCGAATCATTTATATTATATTATTAATTATTAATAATTATTTATTATATAGACATTATTATATCAAAATTATTTAGACAAGAGGGGAAGGGATCATAATTTAAATTCCATATCGGCTTGAATGACAAAGCCCGCTTCTGGATCGTTGATTGATTGGTATTATTTTAATTAATAGTAGAGGAAATTGAATTCAGTAGATTGTGTGTTTGTAATATTATTAAGTTTTAATTTTAAATTATTAAACTTAAAAAAATATTTTCTCATTTTTCAGACATCCTCGTGGACCAAGTTATTTTAGTCCTGGTCAATATGAAGTTGTTAAATGCGGTGCTTCTGGTCATAATGTTCGAAGTGAACCCAGTCTTAAAGCTCCCCCAGTGGGCATGCTTGTTTTGGGAAATCACATTACTGTTCTTAATCATGTAAGTTTAATAACAAATAAGATTTCCCATTTATGTTCAGAAACTTATAGAGATGAGTATAGCGTCCGCTGGAGAGGAGCTAGAAAGACTCTTGAGGGAAGAATAAAGTAAAGAAATGAATTAGATAAGAAGCCTACTTGGCTCTGAATAAAACATCTACTAAGATGTCTGATGAATATTATCAGTTATTATCAGAATGAACTCATTTGGAAAAAAATTATTTTCTAAAAATGAATGAATGTGATCCCCCTCAGATTCCCCCAACTGATGTATAATCCGAGGTGAGCTGTATGTTAATTAAAACTGAATTTTGGAATTATGAGCAGGACACCCTTATTTAGGATCACTTTTCCGGCTAATTGTCGACATTTCGTAGTCGAAAAGACTCCTTCTTCTGGATAATGCGGGGATAGTCAATGAATTTTCCCCTCAAATTCGTCATAGTAAAATTATTAAAAAATGCAATGAAAGGGAATATCTAGAAAAAGAACGCATCCCGCCAAGCCACTGATATATTAATAATTTTACTATGACGAATAGAGGAAAGGGGGACCGCATTTTACTGAAGAAATTGTCTTTGACTCCGAAACGTTGGCTTTTAGTGGGTGGAGTGATCCTAAATAAAATCAACCTACACATTGTCTCCAACTTGAGTTTTAATTATTATAACATATATCTCAACCCTTTTTTAAAATGAATACGAGTATTTAAGAGCTTATTTGACTGTATAAGTGAATTATTATATTATATCTAATCTATCTATATAACAATATCTACCATAAGAGATTATTATTTTGATTTATTAATCTTTAATTTTTTTTTTTGCAGGTGACGAATTCAGAAGGAACTTGGGTCCAACTTGACAGAGACACGATGACTAAATATTGTTTTAATACAGATGGCGAAGCATGGTCTTTAGCAATGAGCCGAGGTGAAGTCGTTTATTTACGCAAACATCCCCCACCTGAACCAGGTTTTTATTTATTTATTTTTTTCTTAATACAGAATAACCCCTCTTAACCGGCCTGGTCGAGACCGAGACAGACCCTGGCCGGTTAATCCGAGGTGTCGGTGAAAAATTGATTTTCATTCAAAATTTATATACATTAGGGGGGCTCCTTATTTATAGAGGTCAAATTTTCTTTTAGAAATTTAATACCAAGTACACGTTTCCATTGCATTAAAAAAATAATGTCTGCAAAATTTGAACTCATTTGTAAAACAGGAACACGTAGCCCATCACCTTTGAATTTCGAGAATTTTCAAAATTTTTCCAGAACTAAGCATTCCCTTTGTCCATAAGGGACTAAATTAATTTCACATTCAAATAAAATGAGAAATTTATTATTTAGAATCTTTTAGTGCTTAAAATTACCTTAAATAATACATAATTAATAGAACTTATAAGAAAAGATAAATTTAACCCTATCTTTCTCAATTTAATTATGCTTAAAGCATTTGAATGTAACATGTCAAAAAGGTGATTTAAACTATCTTTAAATTCTTGCTCGTCCTTGGGCGATTACACTGAGTAGAGTATCTGCCTCTTGTGCTAAGATTCTAAATAATATCCCGAGGACCAGGGGCGGATTAATGCAATTTTGTCGGGGGGGGGGGGGGGGTTTATATTTTTAGGACTTTTTCGGCATCTATGGCCATTTAGACCCCTTCCCTATTTATTTAAATTGATTGGTAACAAATTCAATTGAAATTAAAGAGCGGAAAAAAGTCTTTCGACTTTTGTCAATTTAGACACTTTTCCAGATTTTCTTAGATATCTTCACTGATCTCACAAAAAGAATCGTTTTTTGAGATTTTCTAAGAAAAGACTTGCGACTTTTTTGGCGCTTCTTTGCCTCTCAGAGACTTTTTTTTTTTAACCGACTTTTATGACCGACTTTTTTTAAATTTTTTTATTATTAATATTTTTTTTTTAATTTTCTCTTCTCTCAACAAAGATTAACTCCAATTACAGAAGCCAATTCAATTTAAATAAATTTTTGTCTCATTTCATGGGACGGTTGCAATTTTCGGTGGGGGCGGTTGTTTGGAAGATTCTATTTACAGGAGAGCTTCTCTGGGGGATGAATATTTTTTAAATAATATCTTCAAATACTAAAAACTAGGTGATTTGTGACTTGAATTGAGAATTTATTGTAAAAATATTATTTTAGACTAAAAACAATAATTTCTTTAGATGACTTGTTTTTAAAACTTTTTGAATATCTTCTCGGGGGGGGGGGGGGGGGCGATAGTCCGCTCCGCCCCCCTCTCCTTTAATCCGCCCCTGCCGAGGGCTAACTAGGATAGAATAAAGACATGCGCTTTGAATTCTGATTCTAAAGAGAGATAAATTAAATTGTACCATATGTCAAAGTTCCTCGGCATAAATCTGTTCATATTACGTCTTTTTCATTTCATAATTATTTGTCAATCAATGTCGATTATTTTCAGTTTGATTATATAAAATTATATTCTACAAATGTGTGTGTATGTTTAGTCAATATTCATTGAATATAAGATATTACTTATTCAAATGAATAGATCTCGAAAATGACTTAAATAAAATTATATACAAGGTGTCCGAGTTATCAAAAGAATCTGCACAGGGCTTCAAGAGTGTGAGATACTATCTTGAAATTCCTATGTAATTGTTATTTTAAACTTTAAGCCCCTTTGGCCACGTATTCTTTTTCACCGATTTTTTTTCCCATTTTGCAGGAATTATTTTTTTATATAATGGAACAATTTGAGAGGTACTTGCATTAGATTACATGTTCAGACACAAAGCCAAAACGTAAGAAAGTAATACAGAGAGAGTTTTGTTTGTTTGTCTTCTAGCTTACATTTTGTTTAATAATTCTAGTGCCCCTTGGTGTAGTGGTTAGAATTTGTACCAACCGTCGCGGGTTCCCCCCGATGCACAGTGGTCTAGATTTGAAAAAAGTTGGCCAAAAGTCGAAAAAATAATAGTCACAGAAAGACTTCAGTCCCATATAATCTTGTAGAGGGATAGTTGGTGCATGTAAATCCAAAAGGAAAGTGAGATATCTTTGATAGTTCAGGCGCTACATGAGGTCAAAGTTAGCGTTTTCGGCAGCGCGCGAGCGACGCGCAGAGGCTCTGAAATATCAATGTTTGTTTAAATGCATATAACTCTTTACTCGAGTGTCCTTTTTCAATTCTGTTTGAAGGAGGGTGTTAAGGAAAGAATGTCGAAGATTTACTGATAAACCGTTTTCATTAATTTATACTCGCCTTTTTTAAAAATCATGTCAAAGTTGCGTTTTCATAATGGATTTTTTTGTAAAAACTTTTTCCTTCAAATAGCAAAAAAGTTATGAACCCAGCGGGGCCCACGAAACTGAGATATGGAATATATAGTTTAAGATGTCTTGTAATAGAATCTGCAAAAAAATCCTGCCCCAACTTGCCCCCGAATTTTGAGGTTAAAAATAAGCGGCGAGAGAGCTTTTTTTCATATTTACACTATGTGCCGTATCTTATTTCAAATTTTTGAAATATAATTGTGTAGAAATATAATTTTTATTATTTTTTAGTTAAATAAGAGCTAATTATATGGGAAAAATATTTTTATTTTAAAGTTAGATAGCATTATGTCTATTTTTGAGCCCCGGCAGGCAGACTCTTGATTAGTCAACGAGCTTTTTTTTTTTTTTGAATATTTTTATATAGGGTGTCTAATTGCAAAGTATTATTATATTTTTGAAATATTATTGTGAATAAATATAATTTTTCTTATTTCAATTAAATAAAAGTTATAATATATATTTTTAAAAATAAATATCATCATGACGCAAAAACGGATTGATAAAATAATCTAATTGGTCGAGAACTGTTTGAGATTATACTAAACGATGTGAATAGGTCTTGAACACGTTTCTTAAATGTTTGGACCAACATTTTGCATAATTTTATATACCTAACAATTTTTGACGAGTGATCCGCCATATATGATCCGCCACTGCAATTTATTAAATTATATAAATATTATAAAATTTGTAATCCGCGACATCGAAAACGCTTATATACCAATTTTCAATCAAATCTAAAACTTTTTTCTATTTTTGGCCAACTTTTTTCAATCTAGACCACTGTGCGATGCGACAAAAATTAATTTAAATTGAATTGACTACCAATCAATTTAAATAAATAGGGACGGTGTCTAAATAGTCATAGAATCCGAAAAAACTTAAATAAAAAAATAATAATAATAATAATACTTGAGGGATAATCCGAGAACCGGTGGATCCGAGGAGCGATAAGAGGGGTTCGACTGTATTATATTTATATATGTACAGTATGACATATTTCAAAAAATAAATAAAATAATTTTTTTAATTTAGAAGCATCAATTTTAGAGGTTCACCCTCAAATTCCTGATTCGGGACCCACATCTTTTGGAAATAACAAACGACCTCATTGTGGTTATGACTTCGGAGGTCCTTCTACCCCTCCGTCTTTTAATTTTGGAAATAAAGTATGTATTAAGATTTACTAATAAGTGGATAATTTGACTTTGCACTAATTATATTGTTTTTTTTTTTCAGGAAAACTTAGACAGCACAAATTCGTCTTTTGTATTTGGATCTGGACGTACTTTTAATACTCCAGTTAGCTCCTCAGCCACCTATAATTTTGGTGTATCTCAAACAATAGCACCTCCACCGCCTATTACATCCACACCTTCAACCAATACTACAACAACCACTACTCTAAGTAAAGATCCCCCACCTCCACCTCCTCCTTCTGCTTCAAGCACTTCTAGTCCAGGATCTTTTGTTTTTGGATTGTTCGGATCTCATGAAAGCAAAGGTAATTAATTTTAACAAATAACTTAAATTTTATGTAAATTTATATTAATGATATAAAGAGGATGCAGCCAATAAAAATCTTTCTCTTACCTTCGGTAATAGAAAGTTGTGTTCTGTGCTTGTCACACAATTTTTTTTGTATCGAGATAGGTCTATATTTAGTTTCCGCCCATATATTAAAATTCAAGATATAAAATTTAAAAACATGGGAAAATATTTACATTTTGTTACCATGGCAACCGAAATGGTTTGTTGGCTATCTTCTCTATGATGTACAAGATTTAAGTGAGGGAGGAAGTAAAAAGCATCAATTTTGTTAACAGTCTTTGTTTAGGTACAGTGAGGGACAATATCAAGTGCCACCCATGCGTTTTCTACTTGTAATTATTTAATTGTTTTTATAAAAGAAAATGAAAATCTTTATTGGAAATTTTCTAGGTTTGAACCATGAAAGTTTCCATTAAAAAAAATATTTTTTTTTAAAATAATGAAATAATCACAAGTAGAAAAATCATGGATAGGACTTAATATTGTCCCTCACTCTACGTTTCGGCTATGATCAATAAAGACATTCAAGGCTTTGCTCTCTCATACTCTCTTGTGAGTAATTAATAATATAATATACATTCAACTAAATACACGTAACTAAATTAAAATTTTAAAGACAAAATCTATTTTGTATGTTAATAATATAAAATATACTCTTGAAGGGCAGATGCTTTGTTGATAATAGGCGAAACATTCCTAAATAAAGAGTTTTAACAAAATATATGTCTTTTTTAAATTGCCTGCATCTTCTTATACCGTTAATCTTATTATATAAAAGCCATAATTTGTAATATATTATGTAAATTTATTTAGATAAAACGCCGAAGCCAAAAGATAGTACTACTCTTTCCGCATCTGCTTCGAAATCAGATGGATCTCGTTTTGCGGCATTAAGTAAATGGTTGAAAGGTGAAGAGAGCGGACGAACAGCCAAATCATCCACTGGACCAAGGTAAATTTATAAAAAGTAAAAGTTATAAAATATTTAACATAGATATGATTTTTTTTTAGAATGTCATTTTAGTTTATGCCTAGAAGGAGGGAAGGTGGGGGGAGGTCAACTCTAAAGGAAAATTCTAAACGGATTTATAGTTTGGAGGGAAACTGGTGTAGGTTTTACGTGAATCCCAAAGTTGCAAAACATTTCTTTAATCACATTGATGCTACTAATTTGTAAGTGTAAACAGGCGCCGGAACTGGGGGGGGGGGGGGCAAGGGTGCATTTCCCCTTCTGGCATCCTATAGGAGGGGGCAGAGGGGGCAATATGTCTTCTTTTATTTCATTTATTTTTAAAAATGATACATTTTTACTTTTGAAAAATAAAACCTTTTAAATTAAAAAAAAATTAAAAGAGTAAGAAATTCATTTTTTTCCAAAATATTTTGGACCCTATCGTATTTTTAATTTCTAAAAACATTTTATATTGAATTAAAAGAAGAAAATTAAAACTATTTATTTCCTTCAAATAGTATAAATATATTTTTGCCTGGATATGGAAGTTACTTGCAAAATTGATAACTGGGACTGTTTCAAGAGTATAAATATAGCCTAAAAAAAATTTTGATAAAATCACTAACAAATTTTTTTTAATTTTAATTTTATTAAAATTGTGATTTTATTTAAAATTTTTAAAGCTTTATAGTAGATTTGTTTTTGTTTTATACTATTTGAACATATTAAATTATTTTAATTTTCTAATAAAAAAAATTTTGCCCCCCCTCCCCTGATTCAAATTAGTTCCGGCGCCTCTGCTTATAAGAGAGTGGAGGGGGCAAATGCTCTCCTACCTCCTCTCAAATTTCTTTCCTGTGATTAATGAGAAGGGACTTGTTTTAACATCCTAATCTAAAAGAAAAATTAGCGAAATTAGTTTATGTATTTATTAAATTTTTTTGTTTCAGTGAATTACCGCCAGAATTAGTAGGAGTGTCAGTTAAAGAATTAGTGAAAGCTATCGGAGAAAGTCGAGCGAATGGTAACGGGGTGACCCCACCGGGAACTCGAAGCAGCAGTCCTCGATTAAGTCGCTCTTCTAGTCCTGTTGCAATTCCAGGTAAATTAAATTAAATTGTAATTTTAAAATTTAGTGAAACTTAATTTAGAGAAAAAAAGAAATTATTCTAAAATTTAATTAGTTTTTTTTTTCTTTAGTTTGTCATAAAAGTTAACACATGTCTATTCGATTTATCTACATAAATACTTGCTTTTTGCTCAGTTTCTCAACAACTACTCGTAGTTTGATAGTTGAGTAGTGAGTTTGTGTATTCTGAGTGTGTTTGGTACGATGGTTTTATTTGTATGGGGTGGCCTTGTAGCCGCACCAGCGCCGGGAAAACTAACAACGACGCTCGTAATGGGAAGCTCTTCTGTGCCCGGCGTACCCACCCAGCAGCCAGGTACGCCGGCAGGAACACCAATACAAGGCACACGCGCACACTCAGAAAAGCACATGTTCGCTTTTATTTGCATCTCTGCTTCTTTCTTTTTCTTTTATTTTCTAT
Organism: Euborellia annulipes; assembly: GCA_023213315.1. NCBI lineage: Eukaryota > Metazoa > Arthropoda > Insecta > Dermaptera > Anisolabididae > Euborellia > Euborellia annulipes. The sequence continues at coordinate 43,967 of JAKCPI010022056.1, read as the reverse complement.
CATTTGCTAAACATAAAACTTTCTTCTTCACAAACATATTTTTAATATTGAGAAAATATTTAAAAAATCACAAGTTTCAAGAGCAATTTACAAACTTTGAAATAATAATACGCATGCAGACCATCAACACTGCTTTACGCATGCGTTTGAAAGATTCAAAATTTTTGGAACAAATCTATTGTTTTTTTAGAAACTAACAACTTCAAATTAGTTCTAATAAAATTGTTACCTTTTTATATATATATGGAATATTATTATCTGTTTATATTCAAAATTCTTTAAAGCATAAATGGAATACTTGCAGGGTCGTTCCTAACGGGGGTCGTGCCAGTACGGTGGTGCAAAGCCCGGAGGAGTTTTGCCAAAAGAACGACAAAGGAACCTTTTAATTTGTTTAAAAAATTTAATTGATTTTGAACAAGTTTTTTTTAATTTATTTTATTATTAAAATTTTTTTTCGAAGGATGTTGCAATTTTGCATGGTATCATTAATCACCATTATTACAATTGCGCTTTTCAGAGAATTAAATATTAAATAACTATTAAAAAATATATCAATGCAAAAAATTTTTAACTCTATTTTATTTAAAACTAGACGCAAAGCGGCGGGGCTTTCCGTCTAGCCAGGGGGCTGCGCCCCCTGGACCCCCCTTGCTCGCCTACTTATATACATACCGGTACATACATTTTCCCTTTTCATTTTTATATATAGAGATTATTTTAACGGTTAATTATTCATGAATTTAAGATTTTTTGTGAATCATGTCCTTTCCGGGACTCTCCCGGTACACAGACAAAAAATTTACGCCGATATTTTAGAATTCAAAATGTAAATAAATAAAAAAAATCGTAAACATGGATAAATATTTATATTTTGTTACCATGGCAAATATTTCTCCTAATTTTTATTTTTTTCTTATTTTAACGGTTAATTACTCATTAACTTATTGTTATTTGTGAAACAAAACCTGTCCGGGACTCTCACAAACATACACAGAAAATTTCATCAAAATCGGTTCAGTCGTTTAGGAGGAGTTCAGTCACATACACACGTACAGAAGAATTATATATATAAAGAAGAAGATAATTCATTTTGTGCAAGAACTCATATTTTCATGAATGATAAAAAATTCAATAGTTATATTGTCTTTGCTTTAAGGAGATAAAAAAAAATCTGGTGTGACTGGCGCACAGCACACAACTTTCTCTTACCTTCGGTAATCGAAAGTTGTGCACTGTGCTTGTCACACCAGATTTTTCGTGTCGACATGTATTTAGTTTCCGACAGTAGAGTACAATTGAATTCAAGATGTAAAAATTTATAAGTATGGGTAAATATTTATATTTTGTTACCATGGCAACCATTTCTCCTATCTTTCCTATGAAACACAAGAGTAAAGTGGTCTTCAGAAGATTTCAATCGCAAAATGAGAATATACATTTTAAAGAGCATCTAAAAAATAATTGATTTTTGAATTTTAAAAAAAATCGTTGGAGCAAATTTTGAGAAAATCGAAAAAAACTGAAAAAGTACATCAATAAAGTACTAGTACTCTTTGGCCGATTTTGATTAAAAGCTTATTTTTCCGGTCCCGGGGAGTGTTTAACTTAAATATAAAATTTCAACCTCGTAGCTCAATTCCTTCATGCTTAAAATTGAACACACACACACACACCCACCCACCCACCCACCCACCCACCCACCCACCCACAGACAGACCATGTCGCGAAAACCACTTTTTTGGATTCAGGGGACCTCAAAACGTGAAGATCCATCAAAATCTCGACATCGAATTTTTGACATGAATCCAATACTTTCTCTCTATATATATATTACATATATACATAGGTAAGAGAAAGTAAAAAGGCAGAAGACCATTCAAATTTGAAAATATTCCGAAAATAAATATTAAATTTACACTCAGATAAGAAATTTTGCTTAGATCAGCATAAGAACGGCGGCGTGAAGAAGCCAATAATAATCTATAATATTTATTCATTTATTTAATGAATGGAGATTTAATAAAAAAAAGTTGCGCAGTGCTGGCTTTTAGAGGGTTATCGTTTATGAAAAACAATCGCTTTATTTTTTTCAGTTTCTTTTAATTTTAAAAACTATTTTTATAATATACTTTATAATAATATACATGTATTAGTTTTATTTATAAATTATTAGGGTCCGACCGAAACAAGATTTTCAGCCGAAACCGGTTCCTATGAAAAATAATATTGATATGGAACTTCCCTTTCTAGACTTGTAGCATATTAAATTTAAACAATAAACTGTCATATTTATTTAAAAATCATTGTTTAATTTTATTTTAAAATCACATTGCATGGTTAATTTTTTAAATATTTTTCTGTTTGATTCTCTTGTTTGTAAAATTATTTATATTATTATTAATTACATTAAAAAATAATTTATTATTAAAATTTAATATGATAATTGTTTTTTATGATAATAGGTCGTTGTCCTGGAGCCAAACATGTTTTTGGAGATAGTCTCGGAAGCAGTTCCCAAGCGGGAGCTTCTAGTCGTAGCATCGGAATTTCCCCATTAGGTAAATATAATATCTACTAAACTAGTCTTTTTATGACTTTACGTCTTTTTTGGAATTTACGTATTTATTGGAATTTACGTCTTCTTCGGAATTTTATGACGTCTTTTTCGAACTTTACGTCTTTTTATGACTACGTCTTTTTCGAACTTTAAAATTAAAAAAAAAAATTGAAAAAATGTATGTTTAGTTTCTGGAGGAGCTGCAAGTACTGCACCGGCTGCAGTTGCCACCACAGCAGCGTCCGTATCTGGAATAGCAGCTGCTGGAGAATCACTTCAACCATCTCCTACATCACATTCTGATACATCAGCTCTTGTATCTTCCCTAACACGAGATTTAAGTCAAACATCGACAGCATCTTCATCTTTACAACTGCGTTCTGAAAATAGTACTTATCCATTTATTAATATAAATATTATTTTAGAAATTTTTGTTAATAAATAATCTTCTCTTTGGAATAGTGAAACCACCCAGGCAGCTTGGAATATTATAGCAATATTGCAAATCTTGCATAATATTATAATATTGCACCTTAATATTCCAAGTTCACCTTACCGCCCCTTTTTAACTTGCAGGAATATTGTGGCATTATTGGTGCAATATTGTGTAAGATTTGCAATATTACTGCAATATTGCAAGCTGTCTGGGCACTTCCGGCCTAGTAGACCTGATATCCAAAATTTATCAATCATTTGATAACTCATAAATTTTTAATTTTATTTATTATTGGGAGATATTTTTTTAGGCCCAAATGATGGTTTTGGATCTCCATTAAGTCGACATGACCAATCAGTTCAAACAGGAACTCAAACCAGTCCTGAACAAAGTGCAACTGCCACAACAACACCAGTTAAAGGACATTTCTGTATTGGTTCGAGTAGCCGTGAAGAACATCGAGTCTCTCCAAAACTCGGAGGTCGCAAATCTAGATTAGGCGGAGGTAGTTGTTTAGGTACAAGTAGCCTCGGGGCAAATGCTACTTGTATCAGTGGTAGTCCAGGAGCACCAACTACAAGCTCAAAACGAGCAATTTCTCCAGTTCCTACACTTGCACCTCAAATTCCATTAAATCAAACTACGCCCGTTGGAAGAACAGTAGTTAAACAGGCCGTCAGTCCTTCAGTGGCTGAATGCGTTCGTGCAGTTTTTGCAGCTTTTCTTTGGCATGAAGGAATTGTTCATGATGCGATGGCTTGCGCTTCTTTTCTTAAATTTCACCCTAGTTTACCAAAACAGGTTTGTTTATTTGTAACATTTATTCATTTATAATTTTGTTTTTAATAATATATTAAATAAATTTTCAGGGGGCTTTAGTCGTTACTCGACAGCCTTCAACAACAGCCTCTTCAACAGGAGAAGACTTAGTTGGACCTGTTGACGGTTCTGGCGTGATCGATGTTTCTCAAATGACCAAAGAACAAAGAGCAAGACAACGTCATAGTGTAGAAGTATCTACAGCTGGAAATTACTTACATATTCAAGTAAAAAATAATTTTAAATTCAAATAATTTTAAAAATATTTACATAAATCTCTTTTTCTTTGTTAGCCTTCAACTTTAGAGGCTTTAACCCGTAGTGCTGCCAATGCGAATGCAAATCGAAATCGCAATAAAAAATTAGCTGCAGCAGCTGCGGCAGCTGCAGCCGCAGCAGCAGCTGCAGCTGGTGGAGATGCAATTCGAGAGGAAGGACCTGAAGGAAGTACAAATATTCCGCATACTGTTTCTGTCTTGCCCCCTGCATTAAAGGTATTATTATTTTATCTATTTATTGTTTTTATCTTCAAGTGGTTACTTGTCTAATTTAGAGCTGGGATAAATTGCTCTAGGAAAATAACATTCTTAATAAATTTTATTATATAGGCCTTTATTTATTTGGAGACTTAAATTTAGCCAACCATGTGCATTTTTTACGGTTTCGATCCTCTATATGATCATTATCAAGGCCTAAAAATAATATATGCAAAAAATACATTTCTTTAAATCAACTTGTATGAGAAATACATAACTCAGCTCCTAACGTGTCATAATACAACTCATTATATAAATATTGGAATAATATAATTTGTCGCATTCACACAAATTTACATTATATTATTTATGTAGTGAGTTATATTATGAAACGCTTAAGAGCCGAGGAATGTATTTCTAATGCAAATTAATTTAAAAAAATGTATGGATGATATTTTTTGCATATATTACTTTTAGGCCTTGATAATGATCACCTAGAGGATCGAAACTGTAAATAGTACATGGTTGGCCAAATTTAAGTCTCCAAATAAATAAATATAATAAAATTTATTAAGAATGTTATTTTCCTAGAGCAATTTATCCCAGCTCTAAATTAGACAAGTAACCACTTGAAGTTAAAAACATTTAAGAAACATTTTCTGTTTCATATAATAAAAAAATTATTTTTATTTTAACAGGCTCTTGTTGTTCTTTGGGAAGAGCTTAATCAAGAATGTGCAGGAGCTCTTGAACATACTGGCCAACCTTGGCCTACAAGTCCAAGTCAGCCCTTATTAATAAATCGTACAAATGCAAGAGCTCTCCGTCATAAAGACAATGAAGTCGGAAAAAAGGTAATGCTAACGGTTTTTTTTTAATTTGTTTTTTAAAAAATTAATTTTAAAAGAAGAGGATTTTTTAAATGAAAAATTTTGTATTTCCTAATAGGCAGGGAAAAAGAAAAAAGATTGGAAACCAGGCCAAGGAGTCCAAGAAGGCGGTGCGCAAGGCACAAGTGGCGCAGGTGGAGAGACAATTTGTGAGTTATGCGGACATGTCTACCCACATCCCGTCACCTATCACATGCGCCAAGCCCATCCTGGATGTGGAGGTCATAGTGGTGGCAAAGGATACAATAGTGGAGGGAATTTTTGTTTGGGATGGGCTGGTAGTTGTGGGGATGGAGGTGTTGGTGGATCATCTTGGTATCTTGTCTGTGACACCTGTAGAGAAAAATATTTAAGATCAAAACGTGGCGGTCCAGCTACTTCAAATGGTGTGAATGGAAGTGGAAATAATAGACGCAATGGAAATGGAGGAGCTCGACATCGCCGTGGACCAAATGGCCTTGCGGGGAAAATGCAATCCCCTGCAAATACACAAATTCATTCCACGAATCAAGAGCCTCATATTATTATAAAAAACAACGCAATGTTTCTTTTAGAACTCGCCAGTGCAGCTGGAGGTCTCCCATCAGGTTTATATTCTATACATAAAATAAGGTGAGAATTCAGATAAATATATATATTTTAATTTTTCTAGGGCATCCACTTCATCAAAGACGTGGTTCTATTCATTCTGCAATGCCATCTGTAGCTGAACATAGAACACCCCCTGAATATACAAGTCCTTTCCCATCTAGTGGACCACTTCAATGTCTTCAAGCATTTGGTAATTCACACCAAACCTCAGGGAGTAGTTCCACCAGTTCTTCTGAACAACATCATTCTTCTATAATTGAAGCTACTATGAGAACGGGATATTTTATTCATCATGCGAGGGTAAAAAATTTAACTTTTGTATGTATTATAATAAAATTTTATTTAATTTTTTTTTTTAACAGCCCGTATCCGAAACAGCTGTGAGTGATTCAGAATCTTGTGATAGTAGTAAAGGAGGAAGGCCGTTTCATCGATCGATCTCTATGGGTACTAATGGTGCTGGTTGGGCTCGCCGTTCTGATTATGGAGAAGGAGCGCGTGTTATTCTTTCTCGCAAAAGAAACAATAGCCAAAGCGAAATAAATGGTAATAAATTTTTTTTTTTAATACAAAAGATTTCCTCATCTGGGGCCGAAAACGGGGCAAATTCAGTACAAGGACTTCTTACCCTTCCAAGGGCATATTGAGGCTAGAATGTCATTCATCGCAAGTGACATCTCGTTATCCAAAAATATGGTCACTTTATAACCCAACTAAACTTAATGACAATTTTGGGATTTTCAGACGAAATTTCGAAACTTTGAGGTAAAAATTCTCATAGAAGATATTGTCCGATTTGAAAATAAAAATTATAACTGTAATGTCCATGTGGGTGGGCCACTTTTGCCGGGTATTACATTTCGCTCCGAAAAAAAGTGGCAAAACGACCCACCCTAGTGGCCAACCCGCGGTCCTCCTTCCCGCGAGGTTCAACACACTTTTATAAAATATATTTATTTTATAAAGAATAGATAAAGACAGCCAAAGCAAATTAAAGAAAACATTTTTTTCTTTTGTTTTATTGAACAACAATGTCGATGTTTCTGCCGATTCTTCCGGTCTTCAACAGGACATGTGATTTGTTTGCCTCAAGCTGCCTAAGGCTGTTGGCAGCTCTTGATATAGGGGCGTACCACGCGTAACTCCTTTGAGGGCGGAAGGGGCGAAGCTCACAAGGGCGTCGTTTTTTAAGTTGTAATATAATTTAAAAGAAAACTATCCGTGTTTTTGGACAATCTATGGAAAGAATATGATAAAATCACCGTCCCTGGGCTATATTTTAGATGCCTTAGGGCGCCTATGTCGGTATAGAGGGGCGCCCCCTTCTCCCCCACCTAGTTACGCTACTGGGGCGTACATTCGTCAGTTCTCATGACTTCTGGTTCAAGATTGACCATCATGCAGCCAAGAGCTTCTCTAAGCTTGAGGCAAATAAAAAGTCCTGATGAAGGTAGGAAGAATCGGCCGAAACGTTGACATTGTTGTTCAATAAAACAAAATAAAAATTTTTTCCTTTATTTTCCTTTGGCTTCCTTTAACCCTATATTATAAATTCATAAATTTATACATTCAGCCACTACTTCTTGCAACATTTTTTTATTTATCCGCGGTCCCCGGAGTTGTGCATTTCCAAAGGGAAGATCATTTGTGGTGGCCACCACTGTATAACACATCAAGATCTAATATTTATATACAAATAACATATACTGTATATAAACCCAAAAAAATTTTCTGAATAGGGACTTAGTAGAGTTTTAAGAAACATTTTCAGTTGATGAAATTGTGGTTTCCGCTAGTCATAGATTTTCAATAATTAATTACTTGTCTCTTTTACAAATTATATTTATTGGTACAGGAGGAAGTTCGCTTTTATGCCACCCATCAGCAGCTCTTCAGCGACTTGTTCCTTCAATGGATCGTTCTGCAATTGTGACTGGTCCTGCTGAACTTCAGCCTCGAGGAGGCGAATTACTTTCACGACCTGTACTCATATTTCTTCTTCAACAACATAATTTAGATGCTCTTCGGCTTGCTATGCGACAAGCCCTTAGAAAGGCTGCATGTCGAGCTCATGCCATGCAGGTAAACGCCCCTTTAGAACCTTTTTTTTATTAAATAATTTATTCCAATACTCAAAGAATTTTCATTTTATATAGGCACTTAATTGGCTTTTGAGAAGTGTTACCCAACCAACCTGTCTCCACGATCTCCTCTGGTGGTTTGTTTCTGCATTAACACCTGCTTCTCCAAGTACTTCTACTCCAGTTAATGCTAATGAGCATCTTCAAGCTAATGAAGAGGTTGCTCCACCAAGTGCGGCGGATGCTGGTAGAGAAGAAGAAGAAGAAGGAGGTGGTCTTGCAATTGTAGTTCTCGGTAGTGGTCCAGGAGGAGGAGGAGGAGGAGGAGGAAGCGGTGCTGGAGCAAGTGCAAATCCTCCAGGAGCTGCTAATCAAACAAAACAAGACCGGAAAGATGATCAGGTTAATAATTATATATTTTAAAATTTATATTTATAGTTAGGTGATTCTGGATGAAATGGTCCCATAGTTATTACTAAAGCCCGGGTTTCTATCTTCTTCTTCTTTCTTTGACTTAATCCCGCGGTGCGGGGTCGGCGGAATTTGTCATTCATGGGTTTTTCCGACCGGAAAGGAATAGAACAGACCGGTCAGTCGCACAGTCTGACGTCTGTTGAAAATATAGAAGGGAAGAGACTGACATGCAAAGAACACAAGTACTGTCATCTCCCAGCTAGGGTAGCTCGAGGTCGCCATCCACTCCACAAAATGTGGGCCCCTGAGCTAAAGCCCAGATTCCTATGCAATTGCATATTCTATTTCCTAACATGTACTTCCCGGGAAACCAATTTTTCATCCGAATCATTCCCCCCTTGGACTTGGTTCAAATTTTATATTGCATATTTTTCGCATATTTGGTGAATATTGCATAAAGTTGCATATTTAAATTTTTTACACTTATTTAACATATTTCGGCAAAAGTTTTATTTAGAGTATCCTTTGAACCAGAAGTCTGCATCTGAGGAATGTTCGCACCAACAGTATGTCGGGAGTTGCCAAGAGCCCCTCTAATCTCTATCATTGTTAATTATAGGCCTCGTTCCGCCACTACTTCTGGAAATTTAAAGTTATTTTTCGAGAAAAATTGCGTTTTTTTATGTGTACAATAAATTTAGTTTTTATTTATATTATTGATGCTGGCCGAAACAACGACGAGCAGATTGAAATAAAATTGTTTTATTTCTAATCCTGGCTGCCTACCTAGCATCAATAATATACACAATCTCCAGCCAAAGAAAATATATCTTCAATTAGTTTTTGAGACCAATTTTTGTTTTTACACTATTTCCTACCAAAAATAAAACACGATTAGTTTATTACCATCAGTAGAAATCATGAACCTTTAATTTGAAGTCATATACTTATATTTTTGTCATATACGGTGTATTTTGCATATTTTAATACTTTTACTGCATATTATTTGGCATATTTAGGGGTTTAGGTGCATAAAAATTCGTACTTTTATTACTAACATGAAACTTTGGTTGAGTGGGTCACTTCTCCAATTTTATTATAATTAAAAAGTTGATATAGGCCTATATTTTCTTTCTTAGATGCAATATTTAATTCTTTTTTTTTATTCTTAGGAAACACGCTGGGCTTGCGAGCATCCTCTATCAGATATCGGTGTTGCTGGTGAAGCAGTTCATCCTTTACCAGCTGCTTTTCATACATTACTTCAGACTGTAGCTGATCTCATGTTACTCTTACCTATGGGCTCTCCTCTACAACAAATGGCTGTGCGATGTTGGGGCATTCGTTTTACTCATCGCGATCATACTTTTCTGCACAGGTATATTATCTATTTTTTTCACAAAATATTTAAAAGATGTCCTTTCACACTCAAGTTTTCTTATCGTATATTGTGAGAATGGAAATTTAAATTATTTTTATAATTTTAGACATACAATCTATATTAATATTTTATTTTTTATTTGTTTTAGGAGCCATGTTTTTAGCAATATTAGTAAAATACTTTCTAGATCCGAGGAAGAAGGAGACGATATTGCTTTATCTTTGCATGAAAGTCATCAAAGCACATTTTCTCAAGTAATATTATTGAAAATAAATAAATTTTTGTTCGATTAGATTTTACAAACGATTTTTTTTTAGGCTACAAGTCATGTCGAAGCCCTTAAAGATCTCACTCCTTGTGTGGAATTAAAAGCATCCAGTCGTCAGGCGATGATAGCTAGTTTAACAGATAATTCGACGGAAACCTTTTGGGAGAGTGGCGATGAAGACAGGAATAAAACAAAAATCCTTACCATTCAATGCGCACCAGGGAACAAACCTCGAGTTGTGTATATTCATATTGATAATGGAAGAGATCTCGCTGTAAGAATTAACGATAACTTATTATATATTAATGGTTTTCCAATCATAGCTTAAGCCAGCGTTTTCCCAACTGTGAAGCGCGCCTCTGAGGGGGTGGGGGGGGGGGCGCCATACGATTAAATATTTTTAAGGGAGGCGTGGTAACATAAAGTTTGGAAACCATTGGCTTAAGCCGAATTTGTTCAAACAAGGTGTTTCAAGTTTTCTTATTTTGAAAGACTTGAGATTTTATTTTAATCTCTAGTCCATTGTATTTTAAAAGAAGAATGAACAAACCAAAGAATAAATTAGCTTTTTTATACCCGGAATCTCTAAAAAAATATTAAATAAAGATGTTATTAATAAGACAACTTGAAATTATAAAACTCAAATCAATTATAATAGCATTGGCACATTAGATACAAAAAATTGAGATAATGAAGGAAATATGAAAATTGTGAAAAATGACAAAAATGATTTAAGTTTTCTTGAGACTTATTGATAATAATTAAAATGGGTCGCAATTATTTACTTTATACCCTCCCCCCTCCCCTATCTCCCTCTGTCTGCCCCCTGTTGGAAAAAGGGCTGGGAGAACAGCTTTCAGAAGATTAAATTAAAAATATTTTATCTGTTCTCATTCATTTTCTAAACTTAAAGAAAAATTATTTTTCCTTTTAGAACAAAGTTTCTCATGTTACTTTTCAATCTGGTCCAAGTACAGAAGAATTATTTCGAATTCGATCAGTTGAAGTCGAAAATCGCTCAGCGGGCTGGATTGGCTGTCATATTCTAGGTATTTATAACTAATAAATTATTTTTTTACTTTTTAAAGTTTCACTCTCATTAATTCTGACTTTACTTTTTAGATGAACGTCATTCAACAATTCGTTTAGAACTCAAAGGGCCGGATAATTCTCTCCGTTTGAGACAAGTGCGTGTATTGGGAGCTGCTCCTCCAGCTCCTATACCCTTAGGGGGTCCATCTTCTGGAACACTTCCTTCCGCTGATATTAAGCTTCAACATCCTGCCGCACTTATTCAACATCGCAATTGTGAAGCAGAAACGTTACGCGTTTTTCGACTTATTACATCTCAGGTATTTTTTATTTCTAACATAAAAGAAAAGAAAAATTGTATTCTGTAAACCTTTCAGGTCTATTTTCTAAAAACAGGCGTGAAAAATTTAACATCATAAATTGGCTGTTAAAAAGTAAAGAAATAACACCAGCCTTAAAAATGCTATTTAAACAAAGTTTTAACAGCGACGTTAACATTTTAATTTTAGCACCAGGTGTTAACGAACCATATTTTCTGCTTGTTCCCCTCGATTAACCTCTCGCTCATGCGCATTACTTGTTATTTTCAATCTAATAGGCCTATCTGACACACCAGCGTTAAAAAATGCTATTCTCTAAACAAAGTTTTAACAACGTCGTTAACATGTTGCTTTTATCTCAAAGCTGTCAAAATCATAACCTTATTTTATGGTTAAAAAGGCCATTTTGATGCATTAAATACGGCGTTAAAATATTAAAGGCACCTCCTAGATATGACTTTAATTTTTAACACTATTGACTTAATGTTAACGCTTTGGCGTTAATGTTTTTGCTTACAGAATAGCAATTTGACGCAAGGAGGTGTTAAAATTGATTAACGCTGTTTACAGATGTTAAAAGTTAAGTTTTTGCTTAGAGAATAGGCCTGGGGGGGGGGGGGGGGGGGGGGGGGGGGGCGCCCCCCCCCTGGTGTCTAAAAAAAAAAAAAAAATATATATATATATATATTTTTTCCCTTTAAAAATTTTTTTTAAAACCCCAATTCCACAAAATAATTTTATTTTTATGTTTTGAAATTAATACATAATCCTTCTTGTAGATATTAATTGCCCCCCCCCCCCCCCCCCCAAAGACCCCCCCCCAACAAAATCGGGCACGCCCATGAAGGCCTGTTTAGTTTTGAAATTAATACATAATCCTTTTATTAATAAATACTATTAAGGTTAAAATTTTTTTAGGTATTTGGAAAACTTATTTTGGGTGATGAAGCAGGACCAGCCATTGAACCTGTTGATCAGCCTCAAGAAGCAAACGATCTTAAGGAGCATATGGTTGGAATTCTTTTCAGCAGAAGCAAACTTACACATCTTCAAAAACAAGTAATTTTATCTTTGTAATCAAAATTTTAACTAATAATAAATTTAATTATAAATTCATTCTTTCAGGTTTGTGCGCATATTGTCCAAGCAATAAGAAAAGAAGCATCCCGCGTTCGTGATGAATGGGAGGCGTTGCTTTGTTCTGCATCGACGCCAGCGCAAACCACAGCTTCTTTATCAAATGGTGCCACAAATAATGGCATTAATGGCTCTAATGGAGGAGTGACACCTGCAGCGGATGCCTATTGTTTCGAAATGTTGAGCATGGTTCTCGCTTTAAGTGGATCAGCAGTCGGACGAACTTATCTTGCAGCTCAACATGGCCTTCTTAGAGACTTGCTTACTTTATTACATGCTGGCTCGCCACGAGTTCAAAGACAAGTTAGTCAATAATCATTCGATAATCATTTATTATTATAGGTAGAAAGAATGAGCAAGCAGTTAGTTATATTTCTATTAACAAACCAGGGCCGACGTTTCTGTCACATATGGGACCCTCTTCAGGGCCAGGTTAATGTCTGAAAAATATATTAATCCTCGCCAAGTTATATTGGGCATACACAATTGTAAGAAGCTCAATCATGATAATGCCTCAAATTTTATTATTATCATACCATGGACAGAGAGTGAATAATGAGGATTAATAAATTTTTCAGACATTAACCTGGCCCTGAAGAGGGTCCCATATGTGACCGAAACGTCGGTCTTGGTTTGTTAATAAATTGAAATATAACTAGCTGCTTGCTCATTCTATCTACCTATTTGCTTCAAATTTATTATTATATTAATTAATTCCAAATTTTCCTTCTTAGGTTACATCTCTACTTCGGCGAATGCTTCCCGAAGTGACCCCTTCGAATCTCTGTGCTGTTTTGGGTGTTGATCGACTTCCACCATCAGATTTTAGTATTGCTCCTCCACCGCCTCCCCCGACACCAACTTCCGGATCAGAAATCACCTCATCGAAAAAAGAACCCGAATTTGATCTCAATAGGTTTCTTTTTTTTTAAATTAATACATAAACAAATCTTTTTACTAAATTGAAACAATATTTTTCAGGCTCGGTATTTTAGACGTTCTTCTCGCTTGCATAGCAAAAGCCCTGACTGTTCAAGTGAAAGTGAAAAGTAAAGATGAAGGTGGCGTTGGAGTATCAGGAGGAGGTCAGAGTGGAGGCAAAGGAGGAATCACGACAGTCACACTCGCCACGAGTATCCACCCACGTGATGAACTAGGAGCTCGATGGTGGCTTCGAGGATGTATTAATCGCAAACTTGCTGAGGTATAATAATAACATTGCTATATATTGTGAATATGTTTCCATTCGCTTGTATCGAATCATGTTTTTTATGGGGTATCTTCATTCTTGCTGTAGCATTTGACCCAAATATTAACAAATACTACACAACAAGTGATTAGATTTTTATTAACGAAGTTGGAATGAAACTTCTTCATGTCACTCATTGCTTCGAAACGCTGCTTTTCTTCCTCTACGGTTGGACTAGTAAGCAGTGTCGTCATTTCAGTTTTTGCTTGGGGAGGGAGGGGGGTCAAACAATTATGTACTTCCTGTGCTACTTAATTTATATACATATTAACATATATATATATATTTTACCTCTATCTATACCATACTTTATAAATAGAGAGTGTGAGTTGTTTGTATGTAAGGGCTAAGCTCAGAATTTACTATATTCTTCCAAACTTTGGGGGGGGGGGGGTAATTCTCTCTGCCCCCTCCCTCCCCCCCCAACTGCTACTAAGGGAGCATCCCCGCGGGGGATCTCAGCAAATTTGGATTTTCTTCAGCAATGATAGAAAAATAAATAGATGGCTGTCGACATAACTAGACTTAACAAATTTATTCCTTGAAAACTAGTTAATAAATAAAAAATTCCAATAATGTCGATGAGAGAAGTGGCTGTTCAATGATTAGATTAATACGTAGGAAGAGAGGATGTCAGCCAAACAGGGGAGCCTCTATCAAATGAAAATCTCAAACTAAGAAGACGTTTCAGCTTTAATTTCATAATGCCATAAGAACACATGATGGCATTATGTAATTAAAGCCGAAACGTCTTATTAGATTGAGATTTTCATTTGATAGAGGCTCCTTTGTTTGGCTGACATCCTCTCTTCCTACGTACTAGGTATAAATCTAAAAATTCCCAATAGATGCTTGGTCAACGCGTAACTATTGATTAATAAACATTATGACAATTTTATTTGATTCCAGGTGGTTATTCAGCTTGTAAAGGACATGGCAACTGGAGTTCTCTCCGAGGCTTGGGCTCGAGTAACCAAAGCTGCAGTGGCTGATGCCATTCTTAATCTGACTCGATTATCTGAATCTGATAGGCAACCAACTCGATGTTTGCATACACCCACACTTTGGCTGGCACTTGCTTCACTTTGTTGTCTCGACACCGATCATGTAGAAAGATTGTCTTCAGGACAATGGGGTGGGGCTGCTGCCGCAGCGTCGGCTGCTGCCGCTGCAGCAACAGCGGTTGAAGGACATTCTAATCCACCAAGGGTATTTATTTGAGATATTTTGTGTTTAATTATTAAATAAAATTAAGAGTAAAATTTGTTTGAAAGATTTAAGAAAAATCTTAATTTAATCCTGTTTAGAGAAATTGAATAGTGGAATCTGGCTGTAGCTGATTTGTTGAATAGGGAAGAGGTTGCAGCCAATAATTGAGCCTCTATTTAATAATTAAGCATTCTTTATTAAGAAAGTTTCGGCTGGGATTAACCCTGCCAACTTCAGCCTTCAAAGAGCATATTCAAGTTTATTATATAAAATAATAGAAGAGTTATAGAAGACATTGCAGGAGCAGAAACAGTTGAATTAATTGGAACATTGTCGTTGTTATTAATACAAATTATTTGCATTCTTTGTCAAGTGAATGTAATTTTTCTTAAAATACCCTCAACTGATACCAGGAAGTTCAAGCTTATAATATATTATAAGCTTGAACATGGAGGTAGCCAGACATCTTGTTAAGGCGGACAACCACTTGTTAGGACGAGAGGGAGGGGTATGCAATTAATATATACATAGATTATTAATTATTTATTATTATTATTAATTTTTTTTCCTTATATAAGCTCATTTAAAAAGAAAATCAAAATGGGAAAAATATATTTGTTTTTAATAGACAAAAAATTTTCAGGACAAGACAGAAGGGGCATTGCCCCCCCCCCCTCTTCCCCTGGTTACGCCCATGAGCTTGTACTTCGTGGTATCTTTTCCGGTTTCTCTATTTTAAGATAAAATACATTCACTTGACAAGGAATGCAAATAATTTGTATTAATAACAATGACAACTCTATTTTTTTTTTATATGTATAAAAATTTGAATATGCTGAAAATAGCAGGGTTGATCTCACTGTCAGTCGAAACGTTCCAATAAAGAGTGCTTAATTATTAAATAGAGGCTCAATCATTGTCTTCAAAATATTTACTGATGATTAGAAATTTTTAATACTTAAGGCATTTCAAGAAACTAGACTCGCAATTTTATTTTATCTAATTCCAAAATTTTTTTTAGCCCACTTGTGCCAATCACGATGATGGAGAAACTCCAGCTGTAGTTCAATGTCAACAATGTGGCAGTTTATGCGTTGAATGTGATCGTGTTCTTCATCTGCCTCGACGATCTCGTCATCATTCAAGGCATGTATGTAAGGAAGAAGAAGATGCTATTCGTGTGGATCTTCATGAGGGTTGTGGACGTACCAAACTCTTTTGGCTCCTTGCTCTTGCAGATTCTTCGACTCTAAAGGTTAGATAAAACTATTTTTATATTTAATACTTAATTTCTAACTTCTTATATTATTTTAGGCGCTTGTGGAGTTTCGTGAGGGTGCATCACGAAACAAACCATCCGGTGTATCTACTGGTATCTGTCGTTTTTGCGGAGCTACAGGGTCAACAGGACTTTTGGCAATTGGGAATGTATGCGCAGATCATGAATGCCAAGAACATGCAAGGTAGGAATTTATTAATAAGGCACAGGGGAAAGATATTTTGAAATACATTCTGATTCCTTAAGTCCTCAATAGTGTCAATTTAATAATTTCTTAAAGCGTTCTTTTCTATTTTAATATTAATTGTCACAAAACGCAATTTATAGCTGTGATGTTCACAGCTAAAGTTTTTTCTTTATTTATTTAATCCTCTCAGCTTACGTTTCGATTCCGTGTTTGAACCATCTTCAGAGCTGGCGAAAAGTCATTATGAAAGTGTCACAGTGGATTTTATACATAGTTGAACCGGCTTGAAGAAAAACTCGGCTTGCGCAGCAAATACTGCTTAGAGCAGACTGCTTTGCAGTTACTGTTTACAAACAGGCTGCGGACGACTCTTTATATAATAAATATATATACAGTATGCGATGACCTGGTACATAAATGGTGTAAACACTGTATAAAATCCACTGTGACACTTTCATAATGACTTTTCGCCAGCTCTGAAGATGGTTCAAACACGGAACCGAAACGTCAGCTGTTTGGATTAAATAAATAAATAAAAAACTTTAGCTGCGTCTCTCATTTTTCTCACCTCTTATGAATATTAATTGTGTCTATTCTGATTATTATTTTTCTTTTGATTTTTTTTGTATGGATTTTTATATATGCGTACCCATCCATGAGGGCGACTGTCAAGAAGAGATATTTTAGGATATAAGAGATGTATAAAAAAGTAAAAGCCTTTGTCTCTGGAATCATTCATCGAATAAAAACGAGACGGGGTTTAAATGGCCTTCGATGTCGAAAAAGAAATTTAAAAAAATCAGCGAATCTTTGCATATTTTTTGATACTACCATCCAAAGGAGAAAATCTTCTTTCGATGCAGGGTCAGCGGACCTTACTCTCCCCCTATCCAATGCTGTTGTTTCCGACACGCAAGGGCGGATCCAGAGGTGTTTCTCGGGGGGGGGGGGGGGGGTAATCTGGTGTGACTCGTCGCACAGCACACAATTTTTTCTTAATTTCGGTAATTTAAAGGGGCATTCTGTACTTGTTGGCCAGAATATAAATACAAATCAAATTTTTAAGTATTAATTTTTAAAATTTTACATTCAAAATAAATTTTTTTTCGAAAAAAAGTTTGTTTTTTTTCAAATCTCGGGGGGGGGGGGGGGGGTAATTACCCCCTTTACCCCCCCCTGTATCCGCCCTTGCCGACAGGCCAAGCTCGGTCATGTCTCTCTTGACCCGATAAAGCCAAGTCATACAATATTATATTCAAAAGAATTGAAAATAAAAAATTTCTATTTCATAATTTTTGATAATTTTTTTCGTCCCTATTGCAGACAAGCCTGCTCCCGTGTGCATCCTTGTGGACACGTCTGCGGTGGTTTGGCAGGCGAGGCTCCTCAATGTCTTCCATGTCTACATGGCTGTGGCGGACTCTCTTCGCTTAAACAAGACGCCGATGATATGTGTATGATCTGTTTCACAGAAGCCCTATCTGCCCAGCCATCTGTTCAATTGGCCTGTGGCCATGTATTCCATGCTCAGTGCTGTCGTTTAGCACTCACAAAAAGATGGACCGGACCTCGGATTACCTTTGCTTTTGCCCAATGCCCTATATGTAAAGCGGATATGAGGCATCCTGTTTTGGGTAAGATTTTATACTATTATTAATATAATTTAATTTGATAGCATGTTCTCTTTTGTTACTATAGAGGAATTATTAGCTCCAATATGTGAACTTAGAGAAGATGTCCGTCGCAAAGCTTTAATGAGACTCGAATATGAAGGCCTTGATAGGGCGGATGCCATCGCCACTCGGTTTCGAGGTGACCCAGCCAGCTATGCCCTCGATCGATATGCCTATTATGTATGTTCTCGGTGTGGAAAAGCGTATTATGGAGGTGAAGCCAGGTAAGATTTTAGTAAATTTATAATAAATATTCATTCTCTTGCAAATGCTCATAATAAATGAATTGGAGACGTAGCAGCCAAGGAAATTAAATAAAAAACTTTTATTTAATTATTAATTGTCGACGTTTCGGTCGGAAAGCACGATCTTCTTCAGGACAATTCTTAAAATATTGTAGAGTAAAAAAGATGTAGAGTATTATTTTTGATTGTACAATATATATTTTATGACTAATATATGTATTAATATTATAATGAGTTACCTGCTCGCTTGGGGCTTCTTACATTCAACATTGACACACATTGAATGTAAGAAGCCTCAAACGAGCAGGCCCCTCAGACCTAAACGTCGACAATTAATAATTAAATAAAAGTTTTTTTATTTAATTTCCTTGGCTCCTATATCCAGTTAAAAGTCTACAGTCATTTTTCAACGCTCTTAAATTTGAATTTTTTCCCATAGGTGTGATGTGGAATTGGCTGGTGCTGAGTTCGATCCAGCTGAACTCGTATGTGGCGCTTGTTCTGATGTTTCTCGAGCGCAAATGTGCCCGAAACATGGCACCGACTTTCTTGAATATAAATGTCGTTATTGTTGTTCTGTTGCGGTTTTCTTTTGCTTTGGTACTACACATTTTTGCAATGCCTGTCACGATGATTTCCAACGAGTTACTAATATACCTCGCCAAGAGTTACCAATTTGTCCAGCAGGTAAATATCAAATTTACATAAATATTAGCGGAAGAACATTTATTTGGAAAAAAATTTTACTTTTATATGTACTGTAGGGTGGTTCTTATTTTTTTAAGTTGCATTTTCTAATGCAGGTACCTCTCAAATTGCTCCATTATATAAAAAAATAATTCCTGCAAAATGGGAAAAAAAATCGGTGAAAAAGAATACGTGGCCAAAAGTTTAAAATAACGATTCCATAGGAATTTTAAGATACTATCTCACCCTCTTGAAACACTGTACAATTTCTTTTGATAACTCGGACACCTTGTATATAATTTTATTTATTTATTTTCATTTCATTTTCGAGATCTATTCATTTGAATAAGATATTAATATTCAATGAATACCTCAATTCGGATTTGACTAAACATACGCACACATTTGCTAAATATAAGTTTATATTTTCGAACTGAAAAATATAATGACAAATAATTATGAAATGAAAAAGATAATATGAACAGATTTATGCTGAGAAACTTTGACAGATGATACAATTTAATTTATCTCTCTTTAGAATCAGAATTCAAAGGTGCATGTCTTTATTATATTCTAATTAGCCCACTGAATATTATTTAGACTCTTAGCACAAGAGACTGATGCTCTACCACTGTGCTATGATTCAAGAACGAGCAAGAATTTAAAGATAGTTTGAATGACCTTTTTGACATATTACATTTAAATGCTTTAAAAATAATTAAAAATGAGGAAGTTAGGGTTATTACAAATCTATCTTTTCTTATTAGTTCTATTAATTAATAATGTATTATTTAAGGTAATTTTAAGCACTAAAAGATTCTAAATAATAAATTTCTAATTTTATTCGAATGTGAAATTAATTTAGTCCATTAGGGACGAAAACAAAGGTAGATTGGTTTTAAGGTAATTTTGAAAATTCTCAAAGTTCAAAGGCTCTGAGCCACGTGTTCCTGTTTTACAAATGAGTTCAAATTTTGCAGAGATTATTTTTTAATGCAATGGAAAAGATCTACGGGTACCTGCTATTAAATTTCTAAAAATTTACCCTAGTTAAGGAACCTAAATAAGGGCCACTCTAATGTACTGTATATCTACAATAAATTAGAATAAATTGAGACCGTGTCTAAATAGCCTTAAATGTCAAAAACCCCTTGAGGGCCGGTTTAAATTATATTAACTAGTAAAATTAATTTAAATAAATATCAACTCCAACCAAAATGGCTTTAGATGCTAACTTAAAAAAAAAAAAAATTAAAATTGGTAATCAAATTCTTCTTTTTGTTAAATTATTTTAGACGCTTATGAAATTTCATGAGGGCGTACCACAAAACAGAACGAGAGTCGGCAAAATTAGGTTTATTGCTTTTTTTTTCTTATTTTTTTTTGACGATTCCTTCGCCAAAGAAAAGTTCATCTTGGTTTAGTTGTTTGAAAAAAATTTATTTAACTTTATGAATTAGAAGAAAAGAACGATTAATATCCTTCTAAAATAAATTGTTTTTTCCAGGACCAAAAGCAAAGCAACTAGTAGGGGACGAATGTCCACTTCATGTGAAGCATCCTCCCACCGGAGAAGAATTCGCCCTGGGGTGCGGAGTCTGTCGCAACGCACACACCTTCTAATTAATATCTCTGCTGTTCATATTCTATTTTGCAGGTAAATATCAACCAGAATTGCAAAGAATAACTTTTAATTGAGTAATTAAGGTAAATGGAATGAAAATAATTTTATGCAGAGTAGATCAAATTTAAACTTATATATATAATTTTAAATTTTTTTAATTTAATTTCATAATTAAAAAAAAAAATCTTTTATTGGTATTTAGTATGTGCTGTCAATGATAGATGATCTTTATGAGTTTGTCACTAGCTCGTTACTATTGTGGTAAATGAACTTGTCGATCTCTAACCTAATTATAAACAGATGCTTAATTCCACTGGCGGGTGTTGAATCCCTCCAGGAGAGAAAAATTAACCCAAAGGCATGGGCGTAGCGAAGATATTTTTCTGGGGTGGGGGAGGCCAAAAATGTCAACTAAATTTAGTAAATTTAGTTCCTTGATAATATCACGAGGGGTGAGGGCTTGTACGCGTTAATCCTATCGGGCTCACATTCCCGGGTTTGATCCAAGGGCGGATACAGGGGGGTAAAGGGGTGATTACCCCCCCCCCCCCCCGAGATTTGAAAAAAAATTTATTTTTAATGTAAAATTTTAAAAATTAATACTTAAAAATTTGATTTGTATTTATATTCTGGCAAACAGAATGCGCCTTTAAATTACCGAAATTAAGAAAAAATTGTGCTGTGCGACCAGTCACACCAGATTACCCTCCCACCGAGAAACACCTCTGGATCCGCTCTTGGTTTGATCTGACCTGGGTGCGTCTTGGCCTTGGTGTGACGGGACTCGAGTCCCTGGACGAGGGGACCGCGGTCCCCATTCACGGGCTTCAAGCCTGTTTTAATACTCTCCCCTGGGAGGGGAGCCTAGCCTGTTTTCATTACTTCAAATTCTCTCAACCATTAAACCATAAAATGCTCAATTCCAAACAGGAGTGTTTATTATTATAAAAAAATAATAACCCACCCCCAGAAGCAAATTCTGGATGCGCCAGCCACTGTTAATACAAAATCAGGAATAGATATCCACTGGCAAACTCATTTGACTCATGCTCTATCTAGTCTTAACAAAGATTAGGTTAATTGAGGTCGAAGAAGCTTAGAAACTGGATTATATACAAAAATGTGGATTAAAATCATAGAAATTTTTTTTATTCCAAAAACACTTTTTTGACACAGATAACATCTTTATTTCATTTCTACTTAAGTAATTTGCAAATGAATTTTAATGAAGAAGCACTTCCTAAAGTGAATCTTACATTTTATGAATATGATCTCAAAAAAGTAATTAGTAAACATCAATTTAAAATAAATACTTAATAATGATTTTAACTAACATATAATTCTTTGTTCTAATGCAATGAAACTCTAGAAATATTTATAACGAGACAAATTGTTATTTTATCTCATTTAAAAAATATTTAAACTAAAAAGTGCATGTCGAAAACTTGCTGATTATCTTATAAACTTTGATATTATTTTCTAGTCAAAATGAACGTGTGTGTGTGTATGTGTGCATTAAAAAAAAAATGAAAACAAATTGCCTAAATGCTCAAATATTTATATGAGTAGGCTACTACAAAACATGAGAGAAAGATTTTGCTAGTAAAATAAATTTCTAATGCCCGGTTGCCAGAAAATAAGATTATCGAACCAATAGCCAACAAATTTTATGGATTCTACAAAGTCCCTATAAATTTAGTGAGTGATTTATCGAAACCATAGTTTCTCTAACGCTTTTTGACTGGTTATCGGATTGTTGGTTCGATATCTAACGTTCCAGAAACCAGACATAAGCATTTTGAAATTTTTAAGAATGGCTCCTATAGAAAAATATATATATAGCTATTATGGTCTAGTATTAAAAAATACCCTTCCTTGAATATTATTGGTACACTTGAAAATACATTTTCGAATTACCAAATGAGAAACTGCATTTAATAAACCAATATTATTATTATTTTTTAAAAAATATCTGTTTCAGAAGATTACAATTGAAATTTCTTATCACCAAGAAATAAAATTTTTGATAAGGCCTTTTTTTCGTTAATTTGAGGCTAATTTTCAATTTTCATGTTCGATCAGTGGGAATGAATCGGAATTAAAAAAAAAACATGCTGAAGATAATTTTCAGGCTAGTTTAATTTAAGATAATTGGTAAAAAACTTGTCATGGAAGGCAGTAATGCAAGCCTTATCAATTTACTGATTAACTTCTTTTTGTTCTTAAGAAGTCATATCAACTCCGAAACATCGACACATAGGACATATAGATATTATCTCAAATTAAACTACCCTGAGCATCTCAACATGTTTTTTTTAATTTTTTGGTTGCTGGTTTACTTTTGATTTTCTTATTCTGGTCCCCTTCGGAAAAGTTAAATAAATATTACAAAAAATATTTATTATCGGAAAATTTTAATGAAGACTGGCTACTGACTCGCATTGCAATTGTTAACAGTTTCACAAAGAACCATCATCAGGGCTAGAATAGATAAAAATAATTTTTTAATGTAAACCTTATAATCAATCAGTCATTATATTTTTTTATAACAAAATAATATTTTATAAGAAATGTAATGACATTGAAGTTTAACTTTAAGGTTTATATGTAAAAAATGATTTTTATCTATTCTAGGTCTGATGATGGTTCTTTGAGAAACCGAAACTGTTAACATTTACAATTTCAGTCGCCAGTCCTCATTAAAATTTTCCGATAATAAATATTTTTTTGTAATATTTATTTATCTTTTCCGAAGGGGGCCAAAATAAGAAAATCAAAATTAAACCTTCCATCAATCAAAATACATATTTGACACTGACTATTTCCACTATATTAATGTTTTTTTTTTAAATTTAACCACGAATTATTCACCCGGTCACCCCATATATTCATATATAATTTATTATTTTAAAAAACAACTTATACTGATCAATAGATGTTTATATATATTTAAAAATATATGGTTCCTCCCAACAACTTGATATAAAACAAAGTATTTAATTTTATTTATTAATCTTTTTTTCGACACAGTACATTTTTATTTAAAAGAACATCAAAAGAAATTCTTAAATAATGAAATTTTAAATTTTATCTGATTCAGATTTATTTTTTTATTATACTACTTTATAAATATATAATGTAAAAAAATATTCTAAAGAGAATATTTTCTGAGTTTCTTTCTCCTTTTTTTTTTAAAAATGAAATGTTAATCAGACTTTTTTTTCAAATTTGAAATGGAATTTATTAAGTAGAATCATGGAATTAAATATTAGATTAATACTTTTAGTGTTATTTAACATATTTTATTCAACCTTGCACATATTTAATTTATTATATAAATATAAAAATAAACTAATTAAATCAAATGTTATTTTAATGGTTGAAAAAATTATTATATTTGAAAAAAAAAAGAAATCAATCTTTTTTAATCATAATTTCCTCATTTTTTTTTTTAATATCACAAAGTTTAGTTTCTTTTCTTTTTTCTTGATCTTTCACTAGAGAGCGTATCGCCTTTGCGTTTTTGTCCTAAGGGTTTACCCGAAGCACTTCCAGGAGTTCCACCCCCTCCGCTACTTGCTGAAGGAGTTCCCGCTGTACTTCCACGTGGACCTCGTTTTTTCTTTTCAGCTCTTTCCTTTTCCTCAAGCTCTTGAACTTCTCTCTCAATTAAAGTAATCAATGTATTGCATCGTCTCTGTAATTCCATTGCTGTGCGTGATTTTATAAACCAATCAAATCGAAATTGTGGAGCTGCTCGGACTGATGCGCGTAATTCTTCATAAACATTTTCTTTATCGAAACCCAATTTTTGTAGAATGCAGACTAAATAACGATCCTCTTCTTCAGTGTAATTCTTACCTTTATTCGTGCCTAAAATAAAATAAAAAAGAATTAAAAAATTCAAATAATTCAAAATTATTTATAAAAACATTTAAGGGATGGCCAGCCATCGGGCTTGGTGTAGAGGTTAGCGTGATGTCCTTCTATACCAAGGGTAGGGGGTTCGGACTCCAGGCAATCCGAGGATTTTATTTAAGTCACTTGGATACCAAATGGCTTAAATAAGAGTGCCTGGACTCCCAATAAATATATATTAATAAATAACTCTTATCTTGCCGAAAAGACTGTGTGTATGTGTGTGAAATTTAAGCCATTTGGTATCCATTGGGAGTGGGAGTGGGAAAAAAGTGTGAGTGTTTTAAAATAAGAGATGGTCAACTTGTAAACAATGTTGTGTTAAACAAAATGAACCATCCAAAGAAGAAATGCTCCCGTGAGAAGAGACAAGAAAAGAAGATTTTCAGAGAAACATCTTTTTTATCTAGAGAGATCTAGATTTTGAGAATCGATATAAATTGTGATTTCTCGAGTAGAACTTCCACACGATATAAATTCCTATGAAGTGACCGGGACAAAGAAGAATGTCATATGCATCTCTATAAAAATGTGAAATAGTTCACTTGAGTCGGAGCAAGTGAACAGTACTTGAAAACGGCTGCTGCAGGATAAGCAAACGAAACGGTGTGCAGTATTTATATTTTTAATAAATAATTAATTAATTCAAAATGTGCTCTATAATTAAAAACTCGCATAATAATAATGTCCAATTGTGCAAAGAATTTTTTTTTTGTAATGAATGCTTAAGGTCTGAAGACCTATAATGTTATAATGGCCAGTGATCACATGCAGCCAGGAAGAAAATAAAAACAAAAGGAGGAGCATAAAAAGGGAAGTCAACTGTGGAACTGCGAAGATGCCTGTTGAGATTAGATTTGAAAGTCTTTGAAAGATTGTAGGTTTTGTGGGGAGATAGACGCAGGGAGCTTCCAATCACGGGAGGCCATGGTGACAAAGGAAGAGGAGTCCAAGGAGGAGAGAGCGTCTTTCAACGGCCCTCGCCAAAGATGGGAACCATATTCAACACACGGCCGAATTTGGGCTTTATAGAGGGTTAGAAGGAATTTAGTGGCAACAGCTACTTATAAAAATGTCTGTCATTGATTTTATTTTGAATACTCAAAAAATACGTATTTGTATTTCAAAAACAGTATTTTACCAAGCCCTGTCATAATAATAATAACTCATTATACTCAGGATAAATGGATAATGGCCGTTTCTAATGATAGCTCATTATGTTTAAAAATAATCTATAGAGACTCCAAATCTAATATGGGGATATAATTTGCGGCCCGGGGAGTAATGATTTATTTTCGAAGTGGCACGCAAGATAATTTGGGATGGCCACCCCGGTGCTAAACCTTCGCCTTTCGCTTCTCTGTATTGAAAACGACCAAGCCGGTCGATATCTGCAAATGAAATGACATGAGAGCGATCCATCATTCATTGTCAGTGTATTTGATTCTCCGATCATTTTTCTTGTATATAACAAAGAACCTATTTTTTTTTTTTCAAAAAAATTTTTTAAATCTAATTTGGAAGTGAAGAAATTTTATATTTCTCGTATTGAAAAGAAGGCGAGGAGATAAAATTCACATGTACAAACTTACCATATGCGATTCTTAGTTGATGGAATGGTGCTCTATATCTTGCCATTTTGGCATCGAGGGCCTTTTTAATGCTCGCTCTACGTTGGATTTTAGCTTCTCCTCGATCAATTTGTGCCATAATACGATCTATATCTTGAAGTTCGTGGCATCTTTCCCAAAATACTTGAGAATATTCAAGTACTTCCTCAGGAGTTTTGCCTTCTACATCCTTAGCAATATTATCAATATCGTCTCGGCCATATTTTTCATTTGCCTTTAAACAAGAAAAAAATATAAATTAAAAAAGACAAATTACAAGGATTTTTCTATTTTAACAAAAAGGAACAAAAGACTTACTTTAATAAATTGATTGAAATCTCTCTTGGTCCAATTAGTAAATCCTTGTGAAAGAAGACTATCTTTTTCTGCAATTTCATCTTCGGATAAAGGTTGAGCCTCATCTATTTTGCGTTGTTCTTCTCGCTGAGCTTTAGCTGCTTCGGCTCCAAGTTCCGGATTTTTAGGGACCTTACAAAAAGTTGGGTAAGTGACATTAGAATATTAATGAAATTTAGCTTAAGAGGCACATTGAATTTTTAGTCTGAAACTACTGAGGCATTTCAAAGTAATTTTTGATGCGGTTTTTTATTTAAATTATTTAAATTCGTGACCATTTTACATTATAGAATGCTTTTTAATTACGATTAATTAAAAAATATATATTTTTTTTTGTAATTATAGAATATGCAAAAAAACGTTATATTATGAAAATTTTAATTTTATTTTTTTTAAAGTGAAACTTTTATTTTATTAATCTAAAAATCATTAATATCCAACCTATAATAATTAAATGAAATGATGACAAAGTAAAAAAATAAATTTCTTATTTATTTAAAAATTAACGGGCAAATAGTTCAGCACTCTTGCAAAAGATGGCAGGCTTGTTTAACAGCCGGCATTATCAGATCACTCATTAGCCTATATTTATATATTTTTATGCTGTTACTATTCATTATAAAAAGATCAACGAAAATCAAACATACATGAGATTAAATGGACCCTGTTACGCATTAGTGTGTCAAGCGCCAGCTACCGATATTTGAGAAAATTTACATTAAAGTTTTTCTGATTTACATTGTTTTGATTAGATTATATATCATTTTATTTTGTCAATTGTGCAAGTATATAAATTTTTTTAGGACATATTTCATAAAAAATACTATTATTTATATCATTTGAATCAATATTCCATGCTTAACTCAATTTTTAATTTTTTGGCGATTGACAAGTGTGTCAGGCATTGTAACAGGGTCCGAAAATAGTCCTATCATCTGTTGGGAAATTTTCGTAATAGTTGGGCTTTTAGGCCAACTCTTTAAGACCTCTAACCCCATCTTATTGGCAAAAATATGCAAACAGCTTTGCCTCCCGAAGGCCCTTAAGCTCTTAAATTAATTATCCTTCAGTCCAATAGGAAATATTTTAACATACCTTATATCCCAGAGTTTTACGAAAATGATAAATTTCTTGATCTAGTAGCTCGAAGAGTCTTGGTGGGAAAAATTGAAAGTCTTGAACTATAGGTTGTTTTGGTGGGCGAGGAGCTTTTGGCGCTTTGGGTTCTGTAACTCTTAACGCTTCACGGAAATAGGCATCAACTGCATAGTTGGCTTTCCTTTCTCGTTTTGGAGGTTCAATCCAATTACCAACTCCTCCTAAAACTTTTTGCTTTTCCCTATTTAAAAAAATTTTATTAGTCAAGAATAAATACATAATATTCAAGAAAATATACACTCATAGATACTTGCCTGTAATCTTCACCTTCGAATTGGTAAACAGAATCAGTTGCTCCACTCTGAGCATCCATCGTGAAGTTTCTTAATGAACTTTCTCCAAGACTGGCGAGTTTTTGTTTTAATTCTTCAGTTTTTGCTTCACCTTTTTCAAGAATAGTGTCAATATCTTCATCTGTTATTGCGGAATCTTTGGATGCAAATACCTAAAAACAGAAAAGTAAAAGTGAGAAAAAAATAAGAAATCTAAAAATTATAAAACATCTCTTTTGTTGTAATTAATATCAGTTTGTTGTGCTTATTAATAAGTTTTGTTAATATTCTTACCTGATTTGCTCCATGTCTAATCATATTCAACATTTCATCTTTGTTCAATTGATTTTGTTTACTATCTACAAGTCGACCTTGTTGAATGACAAGTTTATCCAATCGTAATTTAACTTCGGCTCTTTCTACAATTTTCTCTTCTACGGTATTTTCAGTAATCAAACGAAATACTCGCACTTGTTTCATTTGTCCAATACGATGGGCTCTGTCCATAGCCTAGAAAAAAAACATATTAATAATTATTCTATTTACCAATCAAAATTTTCATTTTTGAAAATGATAATCTTTGTGTTTAATTCATGACTTGAACTTGAGACATTTGACATTTATATATTTCTAAAGAGGGCAGTAATCGTATCAAGAGTTTGTCTTGCATTAGGGCGAAGCAAAAAAATAAATAATGAAAATTTTCCACAGTGTGAACTCTTTGTGGAGATTGAATCTTTTTCACGGGTATGTGATATCATGTTAGATGACACTTGCGGGTTGAGCGAGCTGGAGCTCGGTGGTTTTATTTAATTTTTTTGGAAAAACTAAAAAGTACTACTCGAATTTCCCCAATGACGAGACTTAGCGGAATTTCATATTGGACCGGAAATGGTATATATTTAAAATTTGAAAAAAAAAATCGATAGAGCCGTTTTCGAGAAGTGATGTGCTTACAAACAAATACATTGATCGTTTAATATCAAAACAAAAATCTTTAATTGCTATTAAATACTTTCATATTTGAAAATGAAATTATTTTTATTAATTAAAGATTAATCAAAAAATATATATACCTCTTATGGCTTTCAAAAAAAAAAAAATAAAAATTTCGTGGTTTACGTGATATATGTTAGACGATTATTTCGAAAAAAGTTATACTTATTATAATATTATCAAAAAACTAATTTGACTTACAGTTAGACTAAATAACAAGGTAGATAAGAAATAATAATAAGGAATTCTAAAAATAATACCTTAGTAGATAAAATTTCTGACTCACCTGTAAATCCATTTGTGGATTCCAATCCGAATCATAAATAATAACGACATCGGCTGTGGCTAAATTAATACCAAGACCTCCAGCTCTTGTGGATAACATAAAAATGAATTTTTCAGATCCGGGTTCATTGTATTCGTTAATCTGTCGTTGACGATCTTCATGAGGAGTTTGTCCATCCAGTCGACAATACTAAAATATTAAATTATATGATAATTTAAATTAATTAAAATAAAATATTTATTGATTGATGAAAGCGTTTCGGTGGAAATCTCGAATAGAAAATTTCGGAGAATAAATATCAGCTGATTTAGATCATTCTCTTCGAAAATATTTTAGTCACCATTCTCTTAAAGGTGGGAAACATATCTCGTCACAAAAAAAATCTGGTGTGATGGTCGCACGGCACACAACTTTCCCTTACCTTGGATATTATTATTTATCGGTGATAAAGTTGTGTTCTGTGCTTGTCACACCAGATTTTTTTGTGTCGACATATATTTAGTTCCCACCTTTAAGCTTATATTAAAATTCAAGATATAAACTAAAGTTGTGTGGAAAGGAGTCAGCCAAGTCCACACAACTTTAGTTAATACTCACAGTATAATAATTATTTCAAGATATAAAATTTATATGGAGAAATATTTATATTTTGTTACCATTTCTCCTATATTGCCTATGAACTACAAGAGTAAAATGTGCCTCAAAATATTTCAAAGGCAAAATGAGAATATACATTTTAAAGAGCATCTAAAAAATAATTGATTTATGAATTTTAATCAAAATCGTTGGAGCAAATTTTGAGAAAATCGAAAAAAACTGAAAAAGTACTCGTCCCAAGGGGACTTAACTTAAATATAAAATTCCAACCTCCTAGCTCTTTTCGTTCTTGAGATATTTTGTTCACAGACATGTGAAAACCAATTTTCGAACTTAAGGGCCTCAAGACGAGTATATCCATCAAAATCTCGACATGGAATTTTTGACATGAATCCAATACTTTCTCCCTCTATATATTAACATATATAGACAAGAGAAAGTAAAAAGCTCGTTGTGAATGACAAAGTTTAAAGTCTATCGGCATGGATCTCTGCTCCGCTTCTCTTGAATTTTTTATAGCTTTACTGGAACACGAATTTTCCTTCAAAACAAATTTTTGTACTGAGAATGATCTGGTTTTATAAAATATCTACAATGATCTATCAGCTGGTATTTATTCTCTGAAATTCTCTCAATAATATTAATTTATTGAATTATCCAAGTTTATGAAAAACACAAATCGAAATTCTTGATTACCTTATATCCTCTCCAATGGCAATAATCTTCTAAAATATCCAACATACGAGTCATTTGGGAGAAAATTAATACTCTTGAATCTTGAGCTTGAAGTTTTGGAAGAAGTTTATCTAAAATGCACATTTTGCCACAATTGCTGACCAAATGGTAATCTGTTGTATAGGGCGGTCCAGGTTCAGCTCCGTCGAACAAATAAGGATGATTTGTACATTTTCGAAGTTGCATAAGAATATTTTGTAATCGCATCTTTTCAATTTTACCAGCACCATTAACTATATCAATGTCTTTCATTAAAACTTTTGTATACCTTAAAAATTAAAAAAAAAGTTATATTTCAAATAAGCAATTAAAATATAATATATTCCATAAGCAATTAAAATTAATACCATTCGCGTTGCATTTTACTAAGTCCGACGTAGACTTTAACTTCTTTTTTAGGTTTGAGACGTTTTTCCACTTCTGATTTAAGACGGCGTAGCAAAAATGGCCGAAGTACAGCGTGTAATCGTTCAACTAAACTTGCATCGCCTAGAAAACTAATTTCCAAAAATAACATATACAGATCTATTCTCTAAAAACAGACGATAAAATTTAACATCATAAATTGGGTGTTAAAAAGTAAAGTGATCACATCAGCGTTAAAAAATGCTATTCTCCAAGCTTTAACAGCGACGTTAACATTTTATTTTTTAGCACCAGGTGTTAACGATCCATATGAAGATAGCTGTTTTCTGCTTGTTCGTGTTTTTACACCTCTCGATAACCCCTCGCGCATGCGCATTACTAACTTGATGAGATATTCTCAATCTAGTAGGCCTATCTGACACACCAGTGTTAAAAAATGATATCCTCTAAATCAAATTTTAACAGCAGTCCGATGATTTTATTTAAGCCATTTATCCCCCCCCCCGCCCTCCGAACCCCTCCCCCACCAGACCAACTAGAGGCCTATCTGACACACCAGTGTTAAAAATATCCTCTAAATCAAATTTTAACACAGTCCGATGATTTTATTTAAGCCATTTGGATACCAAAGGCAATGAGATGTTAAAATGAATTATCGTTGATTTGAGATGTTAAAAGTTAACGTTTTTGCTTGGAGAATATACCTAATTATCATTTTATTCAAAAAGTTCTAAATATTAAAAAAAGGGACTTCTTACTTGTTTGTGTTGAACCAAGCATCAAAATCATCAGATGAACTGAATACTTCAGGAAGTAAAAAGTTAAGTAGAGACCACAATTCGTGCAAGTTATTCTGTAATGGTGTTCCAGTGAGAAGTAGTCGATTCGTTGTCTTGAATTCTCTTACAACTTCACTTAATTTGGATTTTTCGTTTTTAATACGATGAGCTTCGTCAATTACCATATAACGCCAATTAAATTTTTTAAATACTCCTTTTTCTTTAATGACCTGCAAAACGAATTTCAAAGATTTTAAAAACACATTTACAATAAATTAATCAAATCTACATTCTTTTATTCTTATTTAAAATATATAAATGAATCTTTCAACTTCTTCATTTCAAACATACGAGGAATTCTTCTTTTCAACATCATTTTAATATTCGAATTATTTTATTACGATGCTTTTGTAGGTAAAATTGAGTTGAAGAGAAATTTAAAAAAAAATCTCATAACTTGTTGAGATCTGAGTGAATATATCAAAGTTAAAATAGAGGGGTGAAATGTATGAAAGCGTTACCGACGATTTGTTATTCGTCCTACGATATTGATAATATAAAATTATGAAAATATAAGAAAAAATAACAACCAATATCAATCTCTATATAATAAATAAATAAAAAAAATAATTACAAATTAAGGTCGTTTTAAATTCAATGCAACTAAGTGTTTTATATATATAATATAAAGATTTCATCAATTACCATTTCAAAAGAAGTAACGCACACATCCCATTCTCCAGGCATTAATGTATCGCGAATGAAAGTAGTTCTCGCAGCTTGGTCACCAATTAAACAGACAGCTCTAATTGATGGCACCCATTTTTTAAATTCGTTCATCCAATTGGCAAGTGTTGATTTAGGAACAATTACGATATGAGGACCAGGTATACTTCGAAAATGTTTCATATATCTAAAATAAGAAAAAGGAATTAATAAAAATGTTATTTAATTTCTTTAGAAATGGTCACAAAATTTGAAATAAACTTAAAAAAATCTCATTTTAATACAATATTGATATTTGCCATATATGCCAAATCTTAACGAACATTTCCTTTGAAATATTGCACTGATGGGACGAAGCGAACGAATGTGCAAATCTGTTCGCAAACGCGTTCGTGACCTCGTCTAAACAGGTGTTAGATTTGTTCTGATCGTTGTTTTGCTACATGTTCAGGTCTAGCCGAGAATTAAGAAAGGAAGACAAAACATTTTTTTTCTATTGCCTTTATGGTATATTTTGACTTTTTCTACTATATATAAATTTGACATTTACATTATAATAATGATAAAATTAAATTCCAAATTATTTGGCATCTAAAAAATCATTTACCCAAGAAGAGAAATTGTCTGCAGAGTTTTTCCAAGACCCATTTCATCAGCTAAAATTCCATTGATTCCATTTTCATAAAGAGATATCATCCAATTTAATCCTCGGACTTGATAATCTCTCATCTCTCCGTTTTTCACATAATGTGGCGAGGTATCAAATGAAATAATTGTTTTGCGGGAAGAGTTGGTCTCAGCAAGCAATTCTTCATCTTCCTCTTGTTCCGTCTTACGATGGCGATGGCTAAAATGGTGAGTAAAAAATTTGTTTTAAATAAATACATTCGTTTAAAGAAGTTTTTTTTTTTATCTAGTTTTAAAATTGAACTTGGAATACATTTCTTTAAAAGAGATCATCAAATATCTTTTTTTTTTTTTTTTTCTTAAAACACTCACACTTTTTTCTCATTCACTCTCACATTCACACAGACTTTTCGGCAACTTAGGTCATTTAAGACTTTTACGATATTCGTTATTATATATATTTATTTAGGGTCCAGGCATTCTTATTTAAGCCATTTGGTATTCAAATGGCTTAAATAAAATCATCGGACTGCCTGGGGTCCAAACCCGCGACGTTTGGTATACGAGGTTAGCACGCTAACCTTTACACCAAGCCCCGAGGGCAAATATCTTTTTTACTTACTCTGCCATATCCATGAGTTTATTTTCCGTTGGATGTTTTCTGGGTCTTCCTGGTCTCACTTTCAGTGGACTCGAAGGACTTCTTGATTGACTATTCGACATAAAATGAGTAAAGATCTCAGTTTGCTTGAGGAGGTATTCAAACCTTTTGCCTCTATCCGTTTCCTAAAATCAAGTTTAAAATAAAATAAAAAATGTTTTTTCCAATTGTGTGATTTAATTATTTTATTAATTTAATGAATTGGCTTTGATTTTTCTTAAGAACAGAAAGATTCAGGGGATTTGGGGTTTTGATTTTTTTTAAAGGGAGTCCCATGTTTGAGAATCCTTTGAGAATGAATCCAGGATTACAATTGTGAGCTTTTGGTTAAAGTTTTACCCTGCCTTCCTTCCCCCTTTTATGAATTTTAAACCACAAAAAATAAGTAATTTTTTCAATTTTGTGAAAGCTTTATTTTTATTTAAAAAATATAAAATAAACTTATTATTTCATTTTATTATAAGAAACATTAAAAAAAATACTGTACAATATGTACTGTATGTTTAATTAAGAAGAGAGGTTGATAATATTTGTCCTGCATTTGATTAAGAAGTCCTCATTTCTTGGTTTCGTTAAAATTTTGATTAAAAATAAAAACGTTTCTGAACATATACAACTTACTTAATGATTATGATATTATTAAGTATTAGTGTGATTTAAAAAATAAGGTTTTTTTAAGTGTGAATTAGATGTCAAATTATAAAATTTGCTGAGGAAAAAATAACATACCACTTTGGTGTCATAATCTTCAACTTTTCCTCTTGAAGAAAGTGTATCGGCTGATGAGGCATTCTATTATAAAATTAGCAAAATAAGAAAATTATTTTATTTTCGTTAAAAAATAATATATATTTAAACTCACCGAATTTTCTCCAGTATCTGCCGGTTCGGTTGCAGCTTCTTCTTTGCCAGACATTTTTATAGGTTAATGGAAATTTAAATTTTAAGTTATATTTTTGATTTAATGAAAATTAAGATTAAACATTAGATTGTAGAGGATATATAAATAATTATTTAAAATAGAGATTTTACTATATTAGCTTGGAAACGCTTTTTTTATAGTGATTTTTCACAAAGCATACAGTTATAAGAAAACAAGCTATTAATTTGGGGAGAATGGCGGCGATTGTCACATACTCTAACGGAGATTTCTTGAAATCAACTGAACTTGTTCATATCTTGTTTCTATCTTCAGACGAGTTAATTACTTCAGTGTTTCATCTATCGAAAAATTCCTTGGAAAAAATGAAATCATCAAGAAACTTTATAAAACCTTATTGATCTAAACTAACAAATACGACTTCATCATAATTTAGTGCTTAATTATCTTTTAAGATTTATATAGAGAATTAAACATGTGATTTCAGAATAGAGTAGATGAATTTGAAAAATATCTTAAAATAACTTAATAGAGTGTCCAAAATTCAAATTTGCCGGGAAAAATTTTAACGAACAAATAGACAAAGAATCAAGCAATAAATCGACTAATCAGTCGTTTAGTACAAAAAAAAATTTTTGTCACTAATCGTGATTATAATATTTGGTTTGTTCGTTTTTCGCAATTAGATGCCCATTGACGCACATGGGCTTAAACTTAAACGTTTGATTATGGTTGGGGGGGGTAAGGGCAATTTCCTCTTAGTTTGATTCTAGCCCTGGGTAATTCCTCAAGTGTTTGAATCAAAATTGGGCATCCATGGGCAAGTTACCTATATATATATATATATTAATATATACATAGTCAGGACCGCAGACAGACTTGAAGGTCCCCGGGGCTAAATAATAATACGGCCCCCCCCCCACCCTTAGTTTTTTTTTAGTATGTAAAAGGCTATTGTGCCAACTATTGCTATTGTTTTTGAAACAGTTATACATAGCTTACAATATTTATTTAAATAAAAAAGTTATTTAAACATTTTTCAAAATTTCTTAAACTTAGGGTTATCACAATTTATTCAGGCCAGATCTTGCCTGACAGAGTACTTCCGGGGGGGTTGGGGATATGGAAAATTTTTTAAAAATTAAACACTGAAATCTGCGTTTTTAGCTATCCTGAAACGGGAGAAATATTATCAAACTTGCTTTGAGCTTGAAGGGCCAGGGCCCCTGAGGAAAAAATTTCAAGAAAATGAGTTTTTTAATTGAAATTTTAACCATTTAAATTATTTTTTATTAGAATTTTAGGGTTGGAGGCAGGGGGTGCGAGAATTTTTCAGGGGGGAGAAGGCCAAAAATGCCAACTAAATTTAATCAATTTGCCAACTAATTAATCAATTTAACTAAATTTAATCAATTTGCCAACTATACAATTCTTTTTCATTCTATTATATATTAATTTATAGAGTAAAACCTCCCTAGTCGCTATATGACATGTTTGAAGTTAGCCCCTCCCCCTTCACTTTGCTATTTTAATATTATATATATAATATTAAAAAATTAAAGGATTAACAAAATTTTTGCTAGAAATATAATTAAAATTTTTTTTCAAATGAGAACCAGTTCTTTACGAATATTTGAATGAATTATTGTTAAGCGAGTTTCACTTACATAGAAAATAAGTCACCCAATTTGAGGTTTAATGGTAAAATCCGTTTGAATATCGAATTTTTTCATTTTTTCAAAGTTGAACACCCCTAATAAGTAGAATCTTTTACCATTGATTTAACTTTTGAAGTAAAAACATAGACATAAACATATTTTTCATTCAGGATGGTAAAAATATTCAGGAGCCTAAAAAAATGAAAAAATAATTTTTCTAAACTTTTACGTTTTCACCATAACCCCCTCCGATTGGCCAAACTTTCAGTATAGACCTCTATTTCTATTTATTTCAACTACCCATGCATATTTTTAAGGGATACGCTAAAAAAGAAAATTCAAAATGCTTTTGAGGGATATTTATTAAATTTAATTTTCTCTATATCTCTAAACTGCGAGCAAATTGATGGTAAAATTTATATTTCTTCAAAAACATGTTTAATGAATTCCTTTTTATCAATTATGAAATAAAGAAAATATTCCATTCCAATCAAAGAACACTAAGCCGCTTTTTCTGTGTTTGCATAAATTTTTTCGTAAAAAAATTTATTTTTTGAAAATAAAAAAATTTTTTTTAATAGAGAAAAATAAAAAAGAAAAAATTTTTTTATTAAAATAAAATTTTTCGTTAATTTTTTTGCACGCCTTGATTTCCCCGCCCGGGCCCCCCCCCCCCCCCCCGTGGAGCAATGGGGCCCGGGCCCCGGAGATATAGCCCCCTACCCCCCACCCCCTGTCTGTGGCCCTGTACATAGTTCATGCAGTACAAATTTATCGTGCAAGCTGAACCATGTTTACAAAAATATTTTTAAAAAATACATTCACTTACAATTACAAATTACATTTAATTAATTATAAGTTATATATATATGAATATTTATAATTTAATGATTATGTAAAGCTATCGCTACGGAAAAACCTGTCCAAGAGATTTTTTTTTTAACTTTTTTGACCCTCATCTCTATTCAAATTGTTACTGATTGTTAAGATGTTATTGAATTTCAATAGTTTCTCTAGTTATTCTTCTTGACCAATTATTTTCCGTAGTTGTATTGAATTTAATTGTTTTTATTTGAATTATAATAATTCTATTTAATTATTTGAATAGGAATAATGATCCAAGAAGCTCGATTGCTTTGACTTTGACTTCATTGAAAACGCAAGCGAATGCCTCGTCTCTTTATCTCATCCATGACTTTGACTCCATTGAAAACGCAAGCGAATGCCTCGTCTCTTTATCTCATCCATGACTTTCCCAACGAAACCGGTTAAAAATTCTCACATGTCATCAATTCAACTTATTTATATTTCATCTGAATTATTTCCATTTTTAAAGGTCAGTAATGCATTTAAATATTTATTTAATTGGTTCAGGATTATTATTTTCATTAAATTAAATAATTAAAAATATTCTAAACTCGTGATTCAACAGGATAACCTTTTGCCAGTCTGTCAAATTTTATTTTTTTATTTAATATTTTATTTCTTTTAATCATTTAATATTTATTTTAAAATTAATTCGGTAGGCAAATTATACAAATCAATTAGATTATTTGTTTTATTAACTCATTCACTATTTCCTTCACTTTGACAAATAATTTTTCTTTTTTTTTCCTTTAATTTTTAATTTGTTTAAATAATTATGTGTTTTGTTTAAAATTATTTTTCTATTATTTAATGAACTTTTTATAATTCCTATAAAACTTGAACTTTTGAGCTAATGTCAGTTGAAGGGAAAAAACATATAATAATCAAACTCTTTCTAACAAGATTAACCAATACAAATAATTTAATTACATGTTTAGAAGTATTTACATAAATCAATTTTGGATTTATTTATTTTTAAGATAGTATTTTAATCACTCATTATTTCAAATCTTTATATAATTATTTATGTTAAAAATCTTTATTAAATGATTTATTTTTTCATTTTAGATGTGATTTGGTTCAAAAGACTCCTCTTCAACTCATATGTTTGGAGCTCTGAGAGAACATTATGTCACTCAAATATATATATCATAGAATTTTATTCTTCAAATGGATAGAAATGAGATTACTGATTGTATATAATAAAAGGAGAGAAAATAATTCCGCTGTTTTAAGCCAGAATATTTCAAAGAAAATATAGTTCGATTAAAAACAAGGTAAGCCTCAATAATTTTTGATTAACAGATATAACAATAACACTAATTTTTTATTTTAGTCAGGGACTAATCTTTTAATTGAAGGGATGTGGCTGTGAAATATCAATAAGTAAGATGTGGAGGACAGCAGCCAGGAAGGTAGCCTCTATTTAATAAAACAGACAGTAGAGGCTACTTTCCTAGCTGCTGTCCTCCACATCTCACTTACTATTCTTTTAATATTAAATTTATTTATTTTTTATTTTAGATGTGATTTAGACCAAAAGACATCCCGTTTATTTGGAGTTTGTAGAGCACACTATCATTTGTATATATATATATATATATATATATAATATGTATTTCATGAAATTTTCAAAGAGAGATAAAAAAACTTCAGCTGTTTTAAGCTAGGATGTTTCAAAGAAAATGGAGGGCGATTAAATTCATAATCATTAAATTATGTTAAAAATCTAAGGTAAGCCTTAATAATTTAATACAATCATTTGATTAACAGACCAAAAACAAATTAAAAAACGATTAATTTAAATTAGCAGATAATTATATTTTCTTTTTACTTTTTATTTCAGAATTCCTTCGAAGATTTTTGTTATCATTGATCCAAGTTAACTCATTGTCATCTCACTTTGCCATTTAGTATTTATTTTCATCACTCTATTTTTCTAATAAT
The DNA here is from genome assembly GCA_023213315.1 of Euborellia annulipes. Classification (NCBI taxonomy): domain Eukaryota; kingdom Metazoa; phylum Arthropoda; class Insecta; order Dermaptera; family Anisolabididae; genus Euborellia; species Euborellia annulipes. Next base: position 4,969 of record JAKCPI010022056.1, on the reverse strand, counting down.
ATTAATAATTAGTAACTATCATGGCTTTATAGCAAGATGGTCCTAGAGTCAAGGAATGACAAAATTTGGGTTCCTCTTTTATTTCTTTCTTTATTTAAAAGTATTTACAAACTTCAAGTATACTGGAGCTAAAGAGAAAACTAAAATTCAAGCCAAATTTTATATATCTTGACTCTTGAAATTTTAAATTCAAAAACAAAATTTTTATTTAAATTTCCTTTACTATAATAATTTTTAATATTTTATATATAATTTATATTGCAATATAATTCTAATTTAATTTATTGGGAGAAGGGTGGGTATTTAAGTTTGAATACTAAAACATTTTATTTAACTTGAAGCCTAATGAGTGATGCCGAGAGAATTGTAGACCGAAACTCCCCAACTACGCTACAAAAATACTTTTGTTAACATTTTAATTATTTTCAGTTTCCTCTGAAGAAAAAGAGCCCTTGTGCCTTCGAAATATCAGAACATTAAACTCATTTGGGAAAAATAAAAAATTTTTAATTTTGTTTTTTCCCAACCTACACCCTTGCCGAAAAATTAGCGTAGTTGGGAAGTTTCGGTCATTTTATTTAACTTTTTAAAAATTATATTAAATGACATTAACTAGTTGAAATGATTCAATTTTTTTATTTCTATGCAGTAGGATATATAATAATTTTAATTCTCATTATTTGTTAATTATATAGAGATTATATATATTTTTTTCTTTTATTTTAGAATTCCTTCCAAGATTCTTCTTACCTTTCCGCCGACCCCGCACCGCGGGATTAATAATGGCGAGGACAGAAGAAGAAGAAGATTCTTCTTACCTTCGATCCAAGTTACTCTCTATCTCCGTGAAGCTGGGGAGTAAAAATACGCTATTGTTTTCAATCGCATTCTGCGCTACTTTGGTACACAGAGAAACTGACCTCGAAAAGATCAATATAGAGGGCAAAGTCCAGGGAAAAAAACCAGGATCAAGATGGATCGACCAGTTGGAATCATTCACAGGCAGTTCGCCCCGGGTTTCTACTACGAGGGTGTTGAATAGAGAGGAATGGCCTGACCTTGGCAAAAACGATTTTTCCACTGACATACGAGGCGTCAATTTGCGCTTACGACTAAAAAACGAAGTCAAGGTGAGCAATTCTTGCTATTCTAATCTTGGGGGTTTATATCATATTTAGCCATTTCTAATAAAATAATTACAGAGAATCAAGCTCCCCTATGCGTTTTCTTAAATGATTTTTTTATAAAAGAAAATGAAAATCTATTGGATTTCTTTTCTACGTTTGACTACAAAAGATGCCATTAAAAACTTTTTTTTAATAACAATGAAATAATCACATGGAAAACGCTTGCGGGTGCTTTGGTCGGTATATAATTGTGACCGTCCACATGGAAAGGTACCAACCAAATCTTCATTGGGATCACTAGTGGCCTAAACGTCACAATAAAAGAAATAATTTTGGCTGAGTTTGGAAAATTGCTCGCTGTGGCTAATATTCGCGCCTCCCCTTAGACTAGTCCGCGCCTCCCTAGGGAGGGCGCCTCACAGTTTGGAAAACTCTGCTTTAAAATCTCTGTTTTTATTGATTTTCATGGAGTTTTTTTTTTAATGGGTAGGGAATTTTCCGGGGGTGGTTTTAGGCTATCATTATATCGAATTAGGGGTAGGGAACCCCCCTTTTTGGGGGTTATCAATTACCCCATAGGAAAGCATTGGAAAACAGGATCTAACTCGCTTTACGAAAAATATATTTATCAAATCTTTAAAATGAAAAATAAAAACTCTTCCTCCCCCTAACAATTCGACATTTGAAAAGATTTTTCCGCTCTGCGCCCCCACCCCCCCCCCCTAAAATTTTATTTTTTTTATTTTTCATTCGATTTTAATAAAATTTAAAATGACGCTTTCTTAGGGTGTAAATAATTGAAAAATGGTATTTTAGACCCCAGAAAGTTCAATCACCCCCTGACCCCCCTAAAATTTATTTTTCATTCGATTTAAATAAAATTTAAAATGGCGCTTTCTTAGGGTGTAAATAATTGAAAAATGGTATTTTAGATCAAGAAAGTTCAATCACCCCCCTGACCCCCCTAAAATTTATTTTTCATTCGATTTTAATAAAATTTAAAATGTTGCTTTCTTAGGGTGTAAATAATTGAAAAATGGTATTTTAGACATCAGAAAGTTCAATCACCCCCTGACCCCCCTGAAATTTATTTTTCATTCGATTTTAATAAAATTTAAAATGACGCTTTCTTAGGGGTGTAAATAATTGAAAAATGGTATTTTAGACCCCAGAAAGTTCAATCACCCCCCTGACCCCCCTAAAATTTATTTTTCATTCGATTTTAATAAAATTTAAAATGACGCTTTCTTAGGGTGTAAATAATTGAAAAATGGTATTTTAGACCCCAGAAAAGTTCAATCACCCCCCTGACCCCCCCCTAAAATTTATTTTTCATTCGATTTTAATAAAATTTAAAATGACGCTTTCTTAGGGTGTAAATAATTGAAAAATGGTATTTTAGACCCCAGAAAGTTCAATCACCCCCTGACCCCCCTGAAATTTATTTTTCATTCGATTTTAATAAAATTTAAAATGACGCTTTCTTAGGGTGTAAATAATTGAAAAATGGTATTTTAGACCCCAGAAAGTTCAATCACCCCCCCTGACCCCCCCCTAAAATTTATTTTTTTCATTCGATTTTAATAAAATTTAAAATGACGCTTTCTTAGGGTGTAAATAATTGAAAAATGGTATTTTAGACATCAGAAAGTTCAATCACCCCCCTGACCCCCCCCCGAAATTTATTTTTCATTCGATTTTAATAAAATTTAAAATGACGCTTTCTTAGGGTGTAAATAATTGAAAAATGGTATTTTAGACATCAGAAAGTCCAATCACCCCCCTGACCCCCCTAAAATTTATTTTTCATTCGATTTTAATAAAATTTAAAATGACGCTTTCTTAGGGTGTAAATAATTGAAAAATGGTATTTTAGACATCAGAAAGTTCAATCACCCCCCTGACCCCCCTGAAATTTATTTTTCATTCGATTTTAATAAAATTTAAAATGTTGCTTTCTTAGGGTGTAAATAATTGAAAAATGGTATTTTAGACCTCAGAAAGTTCAATCACCCCCCTGCCCCCCCCTGAAATTTATTTTTCATTCGTTTTTAATAAAATTTAAAATTACGCTTCCTTAGAATGTAAATAATTGAAAAATATATTAATCAAATATTTAAAATAAAAAATAAAAACTCTTTTTCATAATTAATTAAAATACATTTATCTGGACAACTCTTGAAGTCATATCCCGAGACGCCGCCCGCCAGGGCTAGCGGGGTAGGGTTGCCGAAGGCAACCCTACCGCACCTAGTATATATATATAATTCTAATTTAATTTATTGAGAAAAGGGTGGATATTTAAGGTTGAATAGTAAAACATTTTATTTAACTTTTTTTTAATTATATTAATTATTTTAAATGACATTAACGAGTTGAAATGATTCAATTTTTTATTTCTATGCAGTAGGATATATATAAATAATTTAAATTCTCATTATTTGATAATTATATATTTTTTCTTTTATTTTAGAATTCCTTCCAAGATTCTTCTTACCTTTGATCCAAGTTAACTCTCTATCTCTGTGAAGCTGGGGAGTAAAAATGCGCTATTGTTTTCAATCGCATTCTGCGCTACTTTGGTACACAGAGAAACTGACCTCGGAAATATCAATATAGAGAGCAAAGTCTATGGAAAAAGACCAGGATCAAGATGGATTGACCAGTTGGAATCATTCACAGGCAGTTTCTACTGCGAGGGCGTTGAATAGAGAGGAATGGCCTCTGACCCTGGCAAGAACGATATTTCCACTGAAATACGAGGCGTCAATTTGCACTTACGACTAAAAAGCGATGAAGTCAAGGTTAGCAATTCTTGCTATTCTAATCTGGGGAGTTTATATCATATTTAGCCATTTCTAATCAAATAATTACAGAGGATCATGCTCCCCTAAGCGTTTTCTCAAATGATTATTTTTTATAAAAGAAAATGAAAATCTTTATTGGATTTCTTTTCTACGTTTGACTACTAAAGATTCCATTAAAAACTTATCATACTTTTTTTAATAACAATGAAATAATCACATGGAAAACGCATGCGGGTGCTTTGGTCGGTATATAATTGTGACCGTCCACATAAAAAGGTACCAACCAAATCTTCATCGGGAACAAAATTTAGTTCTTATGCTTAGGCCTCTTAATATTCACTTTTTTCTTATCCTGAGGGTAAGGGTTTTATTTGTTTGAGCTTATTATTTACTAATCCTTACTAATCACTATGATTTCTATATTTATAAAATTTGCTCGTAAAACTAAGAGATTTTTGGTCGCTCTCACATAAAATAACATTCTTTATTTTCATATTATAGGCTTACTAGCAATATAAAACTAACAAATGGATCTTTTTTTCTCTCTTAATTAATTGCAAATTATTTGAATGGATTTAATAATATAATAAATTTTAATATAAAATTATCATTTGTTTGTTCATTTAATTTTCTTCGCGAATGGGAAAAGACAGAACATTAAATACTACACAAATAAATGTGCATTGTTTAGTATGGCCAAAAAGTCACGTCATCCCCTATTAAAAGATGGCTCTACTATTAAAATAACCTTTTAAATTATATTAAAAAATTTCATACAAAAAATTGAAAGCATTTATCAATTTTTTACAAAACTAACTTTGTAGAGAATATATCGCCTTTCAAAATAGGAATTTTATTTTTTAACAATATTCAATAATAAATTTTTACTTTCATTTATTTATAATATAAACATGAGTGAGTGAAATTTTCAGAAGGTCAATATATATAGCTCTGATTGAATTCTTTTTCAAATCAAGGGAGGGAGACTGTGCTTCTTGAGTACGATGATTTGCTTGACTCGAGTTAAGCAAATTG